>OY365806.1:9261418-9368918 GCA_959347315.1 Bimastos eiseni
TGCTTTCGAATGGAAGGACAGAAGAACGAACGATTGTATCGCGACAGTCTTCTGTCTTGTATATAGAGAGAGACAAAGAAACAACCATTTGTTGTATTCTATCAGTTTCATTGATCATCAAGGAGAGCAACTCTTTTCTTCAACTGCCACCGATTGCAGCAGCTGCCATTTCCCACTCAACACCGTTGTCTAAAGATGGGTAGAACAATCCCTAAGGTCATCATCACTGGATTCATTCCTGCTAAGAATAGTTCAGACAGACAGACAGATAGACAGACAGACGGAGGGACAGACAAACAGACAGCATTACTTACAAACAGCATTATAGACAGACAGACAGACAGCATGACGGCACGGCAAGTGAGTGATTGCTTAGAAATAAAGAGGTGTATATATGTCTGTCCTGATAAACTATTATACACTGGTCATATGGTGTATTGATGAGCCATATATCATGGACCGACTTATAACCGGGTCATATTAATTTTGATAAACCATTGGTTAAGTAGCAAGTGTGTACTTAGTCCAGCACTTAGTGACTCTTCTAGTTTACTGTGTATTGTTTTGCTGATGTACTTACTATTCTAGTTTGTAACGATATTCAACGCTATGTATTGTAGGTTACTATAGTTTATAACTGTTCAATTACAATCCATTTCTGTGGGTTAATTAATTTTGGGATCCAATTGTGTTTTGTCAGAATATTTGATATGTTCTAAGGAATCTCTGGTGTAACTGCTTAGTCTCGTCAGTGGGGAACCAGATAAAGGGAATCTCTGGGATGGTTCAGTCACTGCAGAGGAGGCGCAGTCACAGGAAGTATATCTCACTGAGTTAACATTCAGGTTTGGGGCAGAAGAATTGTCCCTTAAGCTAACCCTGAGGCAGCCATGCCATGGGTGTACGTTTTAGCGACCTCCTTTTCTTACCCTCGGCATATGTGGGTGGGTGGCCAGCCCTCTCACTCGTCTCTGATCATCTCGCCGATGGTGTGCGGTCAGTTTACTCATTAACTGATTATTGTGGAGGCAGGTAAAAGAGGCTTTGATGACTGTGTATGTCTTTTCTGCCCCTACGTAGGGTTGCGTTTAGCACTGGTGAGTTATTTTGGCAGAGGTCCTGTATACCCCACTCGGACCGTCGATGTTTGGTTCCACTGAGGTGCTTCTTTTTCGTCCTCTGTTGTATGGAGCTGACGAGGGTCGTTTCTGTGCCATTCGCCGTCCGTCGAGATGAAAGGGATTCTGGCCAACTGAAAAACAGATGAATAGAAGAAGACTATAATTAGGTTGGAGGGAATGGGATGGATGGATGGGTGGGTAGGTAGGTGGTTGGATGGATGGATGGTGGGAGGTCTGATGTTGCTTGGAATTGCGTGGTTGTGTAACAGTTCTGTTGGCGACTGAAGGACTAGGCAGGAGGGAGGGAAGGAGGTAGACAGGGAGGTAGAGAGGATGAAGAAAGGAGGAAGAGGGGGAGGGAGCCAGGAAGGGCTCCGTTAAGAAATGGTCTATCCATGTGCATTCGATTAGGATGGTATACATGGTCAGCACTGACAGACAAGGCAAAATAGACAGGCATGCGCACAGAGAGAGAGAAGGACAAAGGGATGAAACAGAGAGATATGCAATAAGTCATTTAAGTGCTCTTACTTGTTGCCGGAATAGGGTCTGTGTTTTTCGGATGGCAGGTTGTGTCCACAGATGCGCATAGATACGCAGACACACCAACATGCAGATAAACATGCAGATAAACATACAGATAAACATACAGATAAACATACAGATAAACATGCAGATAAACATGCAGATAAACATACAGATAAACATACAGATAAACATGCAGATAAACATACAGATAAACATACAGATAAACATACAGATAAACATGCAGATAAACATACAGATAAACATGCAGATAAACATACAGATAAACATACAGATAAACATACAGATAAACATGCAGATAAACATACAGATAAACATACAGATAAACATGCAGATAAACATGCAGATAAACATGCAGATAAACATGCAGATAAACATGCAGATAAACATGCAGATAAACATGCAGATAAACATACAGATAAACATGCAGATAAACATACAGATAAACATACAGATAAACATACAGATAAACATGCAGATAAACATGCAGATAAACATGCAGATAAACATGCAGATAAACATACAGATGAACATGCAGATAAACATGCAGATAAACATACAGATAAACATGCAGATAAACATACAGATAAACATACAGATAAACATGCAGATAAACATACAGATAAACATACAGATAAACATGCAGATAAACATGCAGATAAACATGCAGATAAACATGCAGATAAACATGCAGATAAACATGCAGATAAACATACAGATAAACATACAGATAAACATACAGATAAACATACAGATAAACATGCAGATAAACATGCAGATAAACATGCAGATAAACATGCAGATAAACATGCAGATAAACATGCAGATAAACATGCAGATAAACATGCAGATAAACATACAGATAAACATACAGATAAACATGCAGATAAACATACAGATAAACATACAGATAAACATGCAGATAAACATGCAGATAAACATACAGATAAACATACAGATAAACATACAGATAAACATGCAGATAAACATACAGATAAACATGCAGATAAACATACAGATAAACATACAGATAAACATGCAGATAAACATACAGATAAACATGCAGATAAACATACAGATAAACATACAGATAAACGTGCAGACAGATACGCAGACGCAGGCATCCGCTGCTGCTGCATTTGCTAATTTGTGGTGTGTTATACTTGTGAAGTGTGGATGCATTTCCAGCGACTCTTCCACTTTCTCTGCTCCGTATGTTCTGTCTATAGATATAGACCAGCGTTGCTTCTAAAGTAGCAGGTGGTTGGGAAATAGAAGTTGAGAGTAGGAGGTACAATGTAGAACCATCTGATAAACTGACAATGGTCAGGCTATCATATGCGCTCTATTGCAGAGGTTTTCTGGGAGAAAATTAACTATGCAAGTTTTGCAGTTTCCTTATCAATTGTTCAGCGTTACCGTTGGCACGTTTATGTAAAAATTGCAACTTTTGTTGGGATACATTAAACAGCTATGCTTTGGTAACCTTCGTGAGATTCTTAGAAGGGGATGTAGAGAGGTTTGGCTTGAGGTGAAAGGGTAATCTCTGGAAAATCAGACAAGTAACACTGGAAGGGAGTGGCTCTGAAGAGCGTTTGATTACACTTACTTAAATTGTTATTAGACTTCGTCTCATGACTTCTGTTCACAATGTGCACTTGTAATGCGATCTAATACAACGTTGAAAGCGCCTGAAAAGGTTGACGGCTGATAATGTCTCCGGATCATCTCATCCTGACCTGTTTCTGCTCTTTGTCCTCTTAATCACCCCCTCCTCCATGGCATTCTTCCCTCCTCGTCGTCGTCCTCCTCCTCCCCATATCGTCTTCATCCTCGTTCGTCTCTCCTTCCTGTTCCTGCTCTTATTCCGGCACCTCCTTCCTCCAACTTTACCTGCCTCTCCTCCTCCGTCTCGTCCTGCTTATCTTCTCTGCGGCTCTTTGAGTCGATTACTGATCGTCATCGTCGCTGCTGCTGTCCGAGGAAAGTCTCCTCCGATGGTGTGGAGGACGACAGTCTGAGAGACTGTGATGATTTAATAGCCTGTAAGATTTCCTCCTCCTTCTCATCCTCATCTTCCGCTCCCTGGGTACAATGAGCTGCCTCGTCGAAACCGATGCCTTGATTTAAATAACGATGGACGACCAGTGAATTACGACCGTTGCACGCAAAGCCCATAAAACCCGCGTAGTTATCGCGCTCCACTCACCCCATCCCCACCCAAAGCTACGCACCCCTCTCTCCTTGTCCTGACTCCCACCCTTTTCCCTCGGGCAACAAACCGGCGAAGAATGAGATATCGATGCAGATGGCGAAGACGTCGTTTCATTCAATTCAGTGTCGTTCGCCTGATTACTAAGCCTATTAATTTAGACGCCATGCAAAATGTTCCAGCAATGCTGTTTACGACCATTCCCATCCACATCTCCCAACACACGGACGGTAGGAAGGACGGCTGAAGGAATCGATGGATGGACGAACGTAAGGACAAACGAATGGACGGTTGGAGGTACAGAGATAGACGGAAATAGGTAGACGGACACAGATACAAGTAGACATACAGAGATATGCGGACAGAGATTTAGGGAAGTGTGGACCAACGGATGGAATGAGTGAACAGATGGACGAACGGAATAACTGCATGGTGGTGGTGTTAGTGGTGGTGGTGGTGTTGTGGAATGACGGTGACACGAGGAGTCATTTTCTGAATCGTATGGTCGCTGTGGTTGCCTTTAGAGAACCAGAAATAGGAATAATGGCCAACATTTCTGTCTCCTTCTAATTCTGTTGGATATGGACGATCGCAGGTGGTTGTCAGATGGTGGACGACGATGAGAAATGATGAAATGAAATCTTCTGTTGGTCGTTTGATGCAGCAACAGAGAGATCTGGTTAGGAATTTCTCTCTCATTGGCTGACCATGCGCTGTGTTTATGTGTGCAAGTGGTCTTTGTGCTTCTGGCTCTTCCTCTCTTCCCCTCTGTTTATTTATTGCTTTGGTTCAGTCTTCATTTTGCCTGTAATTCAGATCTATTAGCGAGTATTCGACAACTGAACTTTATCAGCTTTACATCTCTATAGGTTGCCTGTGCATCTCTCCATCTCTTTCCATTGTATGTCTGCTTTGCTCTCTGTCTGTCTGCCTTTGTCTGTTTGTCTGTGCTTGTAATTTCCAGCCTTGTCATTCTGACGTGGCAGGCGTGTAGCCTACGTTTAATGAAGAAATATGCTTTCTGAATGTGGACATTTATATTTCATAGGCGTCGAGAAGAGCATAAGACATGTTGGTTAACAGGGTAACAGCTGAACTAGACAGGTATATCTTGAGAAGAGCTGGGCTTCTCTTGATGCACCCCAATGATGATATATGGAGTACTGGGCCACAGAAGCAAGGAACAGCTAATAGCTTATACTAACCTTGACCTCATTTCTTGACATTGCTTATAATACATGAGCTTTTTACTTCATTATTTTTAAATGGTGGTAGTAATAATAATATACTAGTTATAAATTAAAATAGTTGTTTGCTACGTTTACAGTTTATGTTACTTTACATTTTTATGAGTGTTGTGCTCAGTTGCAGTTGTGGACATTTGACGGAGCAATGTAATGTGGTGTAATGTAATCAAGCGTTTATATAGCGCCGCTCAATTCAGCAACTGACTGTGCTCTCTGTTGCTCAGCTTCAGCTGAACTTAGTTTTGGTTGCTCTGTCTTGACCTTTCCATTTCATGACTACTTTATGCTTTAGTGAATGGATGTCAGAGAAGATCTGTTCCAGTTGCTCTGTCTATCCTTATACAAATCAGATATAGAATGGGTGTTGGTAAGAAGATCAGGTGGCAAGGAAGAGGACTGGCCACCTGTCGAGACTAAGAAAATGAAGTTACTATGAATCACTACTTGTTTATGACCGACTTTATGGTTTAGCTAAAGGAATTTGCACTTCTTCTTTTGCTTATTCTTGCAGATTGATCTCGCAATAATTTACTTCACCCAATGATATATATATTTGGTTTTGACAATTGCCTTTGCTGTTTACCTGTGATCTTGTTTTACTTTGTACACTATTAATATCTATTAATCACTATTAACTTCCATGATGAAACATTGTCTGGAATAGTAGCCTACTATCTAGATTTTCATCTGCACTCAAGTGTTGACCGAAATCTGTTACTATCCACCGTTTAATACCCTGCAATTGATTTTCTTCATGACAAACTAACGAGCTTCCCGTACTTGTCACGTTCTTGACCTCATCTGTTTACTTGTTCGTGACCCTTCTGTGTACTCTTTCTTGACCCCAACCATTTAACGCTGGTAGTGCCATCATACTAACGTCATGTGCGGCATAGGAGGAGATGAACGTGTATCTGTCCTATACGTCCTGCTTGCACTTGGCAGTCATTGGAATGTTACTTTTGCAATTACGAAGCCATGCATGGCTCCGTCCATCAGATGTATTGCTAGCTGCATCGCCCAAAGCCATCCAGTTCAGTGAAATAACCGTAGAAGAACGTGTGGCTGTCGACGGTCGGTTGAAATGCATGTGTTGTACTCACATCCATCTCCAATAAAACGTCCAATTTACTGTAGCTACGGGCAGCTCTTTCGACAGTAATTAACCGGTGAATTCTGTGGAATGTCGGCCGCCGATTTGTAGCTGGTGAATTGTCAAGGCTGTGTATTGTTTAACAATATTTTCTGTCACTATCTCAAGTAGACTTGTAATTGCATCTATTGCTGCTCGCGTATGAAAAATATTCAGCTTGAAAATGACTGCTGTTTGAATCTAAATTTTGTTTAAGTTATTATTTACAGGCGACCGTGTTCTGTGTATTGTATGTGACAGAGCAGCTGTTTAGTTTGATGTGAAACAAATTTCCTTTGTAAGATCCGTGCCTGGGTTTTTACTCTTTCATAATTGTGATTGTCAGCATCTTTTTGTATTCGTCATTCTTGAGATTTTTAAATGTGTAATTGCAATTAGAAAAGATGATTTATCTGATTCATGTTATTCTGTTTTTCAGGTTGCTCCTTGTGACAATGGCAACAGAAACAGCATCACTAAAGATTGTTGTACAAAGACTGTTCCTTAATGCCTGGAAATTGACATATTTAATGCATTCTGTAATAAATCGAATTTAAACAAGGAATATTTTGGAATAATGTATGGGAGAGTTGGGTTCGTCTACAAGGAATGACCTTCAGCTGAACAAGATGCAACTATGAAGATGGAAAGGTCATACAGGATGTCTTCCGTGTTATGGGCTTTCCAGGTTTTACTGATTTCTTGTGCGATCACCTTTGGTGAAGTGACTAGCATCAAAATCAGTGCTTCATATCCCACTGGTAACACCGATCCTCTCAGATGGAGAAACCTAGCAATTGATCCGATTACACAGACAGTTTATGCAGGTGCTGTAAACCGTTTGTATCAGTTTGACGAGGACCTGGCTATGATGGAGAGCGCGCGGACCGGCCCAGTTCTTGACAACGCAGAGTGTTACTCCAAATTGGGTGAGAATCCGTGTTTCAATGCAGATTCGATGCAGTTGCCATCCTCCCAGATGGACAACTCCAACCAGGTCCTGGTGGTGGATCATAAGCACCAGCAGCTTGTTACGTGTGGAAACGTTTTCCAAGGAACATGTCAAACACGAAGCCTCTCCAACATCTCTCTTTCCACGGATTATCCATCGCTTCCACTGTCACAGTACGTGATCGTTGCTAGTCGCACCTATCCGACGGTGGCTTTCGTGGGACCGGGTCCGTTCGGGGACGACGTCCTCTACGTGGGGACCGGCTACCCAGGCAAAGCCAACACGGAGTGGTTTCTTGCAAAGTTTCTGGCCGGCGTCAGCAGCCGAAACTTGACGGGACCTGGAACTTTTCTCGTCACGGAAGATAACGACCGCACGACGTACGGCACATATGGGACGCGTGTGATTCTCACCCAAGAAGCAGCGAGCAAATATCGAATCAACTACGTTGCAGGATTTACCCTGAAGGGATTTAGCTACTTCCTCACAACCCAACCAGAACCGTTTAACCTGTCTATTATTTCCGATGTTATAACTTCTAAGTTAGTACAAGTCTGTCAGGACGATAGATACTTTGATTCGTATGTGGAGACACGGATAATCTGTAACTCTAGTGGTGTGGATTATAACTTAATCCAGGCCGCAGCCTTTATCCAGCCCGGAACGACCTTGGCCAGGGAGCTTGGACTGACTGTGAATGACTACGTTTTACTGGGAATATTTTCCACTTCCAATCAGTTGAATTTCGGATCAGCAGTGTGCATTTATCCTCTCAGTGACATCAGAAGGACATTCACACAGAACATCCAGAAGTGCTATAATTCCTCAAGCGGTCAGGTTCCGGTTGGACCACAGTTTACTTCAAATCGCCCATGTCAGGCCTCACTGGTAGGTTCACTGTTTGTTTTTTTCCAGAAATAGTTTGAGTATATGTTGCACAATGCACTGCCTTTAGAACTATTTTCAAGGTTTGAAGTCTGGGATTTATTATGATATTTTTTCTATTGAATTTGCATATGACTTGTTTTAAATTGAAGATTAAGCTGTGTTTACACATGTTGAGCCTATTTTATGTTGAGCTTGAGCTTAAGACTACATGTAGGATATATCCTTATATTAATTTCAGTAGAGAACTAGCACCTTGTATGAAGTTGAGTGTGACATGGGCTTTGCGCTATATTTGGTTGAATATATTGTGAATTGCATTAGTTGGAGACTAGAACCGCATTTTCACCGGTGAAATGATGATGTTTATTTTCACTCTGTGACGTTACCCAGCTGCGAAAACTGGTAATCGATGTTGCCATCGATGTTGCCATGGGTGTCATAGAAAAACACGCCTCTATTGGAAACCGTTTTAGGATGATTGTTTTTGCAAGTGCAGGAAATTCCTCCGAGTCTTTTCTTGTGGACATCTGGGTTTGCTTTGTGCACTCTGGTTCCCCAATGACCATTGTCCAGTCGATGACCATTGTTCAGTCGGTCTGTCATTGTCATTTCGTCTGCCTCTGCTCCCCAACCATTAGTTTTGACTGATGGTCTGAGTTCATGTCCGAAATTTTCTAAAAGTGTTTTACCAAACTTTGTGCAATATACCTATTTGGACACATCAGAGCACTGTATTCCAGATCAATTTAGAAGTTGTTGAGGGATGATGTACAGATGGGCTGAAAATCCTCTGTTCTGTTATAAGGGGTCTTTCTGTGTTGTCAGATGAGGAGTTTCTCTTCAAAGGATTCTATTAAAATCCTGAGACATCTCCATCTCGCTTGTTTGTTTTTATCCCGATAAATTCTATCCTTTGATCATTATTCACTTCAGTTATTTATTTAAGTAATCCTCAAAGCATTAATTAATTTCAACTACTAACCACCAGACAGAGCTTTGGTTTGTCTACCTGTCCACTATTAAAGTGTTCCTGAACCTCAATCGGTAACTTTATTGTTGCCTGATTGTTTGGTTGTACATGCCGTGCGATTGCACCATTGCAGACTTTCATATGAAGGAAAATACCTACTTACTTACTTAATTACTGGAGCACCAGTAAGTAAGCTTGTTAACTTTTTGGATGCTGAAGAATTGTGGATCTTACAATTGCAATAATTATGGTAACAATAGTATTGATCAAATATTCATAAGGCATTGCTTTGGGAGAGATTATCCTGAGGCACATTGTGCTAATCAAGAGTATATTAACATTTATTAAGAAGAGGAAGTTCATTGAGTAAGAAGGAGCAGGACTCAGATGGCTAGAGGTTGCTTCTGCACAGTGCACATGATGCAAGCCATTGAAGTATAATACTTTGTAAGCTTTTCTAAAGATCTGAACATTGTATATACTAAACCTAATAAATTATTGACTGTTTATCTGTTTTTTATTGAAGGCCGTCATAAACGACTCGTACTGTGGCAGTATGTTTCGTAGTTCCATGCCACCAAACAGTCCACTCGTTGGAACAATTCCTCTCATTTCATCTCAGCCTGCTCTAATCTTACGAGGAGTCAATGTGACGGCTGTCAATGCGGCCACCATCGATGATCACACCATTCTCTTTATGGGCACGAGTGACGGAATACTGATCAAGGTAATTCAACCGAGTGCTTTCTTGCTTTGACTTAATTGTCACTAATTTCCCTATTGTCGTTGGTCAAAGTTTTAACTCTAATTGTTTTTTAATAGGGGTAATTATCAGTTATTGGCATTTTGCCTTATGCTTGGGGTTTTGAGCTCCTGAGTAGTTGTCTTGAAAGGCGCTATATAAATCTTCGTAATGCATTTATCTGTTTTGGTTTTTATAGTTAGTTAAAGATCATTTAGTAGTCGGCAGTTTAATAGAAATAATTATGTAGTTGAGATTTCAGAAACATGACAAAGAGAATATTTGCAGTCATGCTTTTAAATGTCTGTTTGCTATGATTTCATTTGTAGTAATTAATTAATTACTTTCCCAATAGTTTTCTGATAATTGTCCCTCTGCTTTTTTATAACCAATTAGGGATGTTATTTCATGAGTCACTATTTCTGATGATGATATTAGTGTTATTATTATCATAATAGTTTCAACCATTATGAATATATTGCTGGTGGGTGAATTACCTTTCCATGGTTTCTCTGTTAATCAGTGTAATGTAAATGCATTTGTTGAGCGCTGTGTTCCTGTGTAGATGTAGAATGTCACTGTCTGTCATCAGGCTCACTGATAGTCTCACTCCTTTGACATTCATCTGCCTAATGAAAACGATCTCAACTGACTATGCTGGAATCGGATATGTCAGAGCAATCTTTTTTGGCCCTGGATTCCTTTTGATTATATATTGTTTGACGGAACCCGTCCAAAATGTCTTTACCTCACGGAACCCTAGGTTTCCGCGGAACACAGTTTTGTAAACACTGTGTTAGAGGGTGAACTAAAAGTAGTGGGGTGGTGGCCCTGGTCATGGTGGTGGTGGTCATTGTGGTTGTTCTGGTGGAGGCAATGGTTAAAGTTGTGATGGTCTTGATTTTGGTCATTGTAATAGTGGTGGTAATGAAAATATAAAAGTTTTATAAGTAAGTATATTCTTTAATACCGTCTGCGAACGCACTATGGGTACAAGAGAAAAGCAAGGGGCACTATATAACTCTTACTTTTGGTTAATATAATTTAAACAAGGCAGCCATTGGTATGAAGTATTAGCAATTTAATTTTCTTAGCCTTGGTATATGAGGGCCAGTCCTTTCCCTCACAGTCTCATCTACTCATTGACAGTATATGGTCAGTGAGTGTGCTCATTATAGACAATTTGGCTAGTAGTTGCAGATGGAGCAGAAGTCTCAAACCTAATTTCTTTCGTGCCTGAGAGTTTGAACCTGCTCAACTGTTATCTCGATATCTTGATATCTCGATATCTTGAATGACCATCTAGCACACTAACCACTGCACTATCAAGCACACCCCCCCCCGAAGATCAAGGTATTAACTAATGAAATGATATCAGAATGAGACCAGAGAAAGTTGGGTAGCATCCATAGTAAGACAGCATTAAATCATTGCTGTTTCTTTTCATGTGTATAGCACACAGAGTCTTGTTTAACGGTAATTTCTAAATGTTGTGACTTCATTTTGTTCTGTTTCTCAGGCACTGCTAGGGTCAACTGCTGGAGATCCATATGAAAGGTCAGAGGTCGGCAGGTCAGCCGTGAACCAAGATCTGCTGTTTGATGTTGACAAATCCCATCTCTATCTGATGACATCTGAAACGGTTAGTACAACAGCAACACAATGAAGTAGTCTCTGCATTGTAAACTGTATTATGATGACATGTCGACTGTATGTGTGTATGTGTGTGTGGGACTGTTTGTTTGACATTCCAGTCAGTCATGAGAAACCAATAGCTTCCTTCGATATAGGACGCGTAGGTGTTGCCTGCCATGGGCTCCTATGTCTGTGTGTCTGTTGTATATATATATATATTATATATATATATAAATATAAATATATATATATATATATATATGAAGCCTTGGTGTTGCTTATGAATTGCTTATATATATATATGGTGTTGCTTATGAATTGCTGTAGATGTGAACTAAATGATGACACATGTCCTCTATTAGTAAATCACTTGAGGGTTGGAATGACTTACTAACTGAATAAGGCTCTGATATTATTATTGCTTTATCTAATCTAATATTGGAAACATTGCTCTGATGTGCACCCACCCCTTTGGGGACAGAATTACTCTGAAAATCCTGCTGCTTGAGTGAGTCTCAATGGCTGGAACTGTACATAGCTAACATTATAAGGGAGGATTTTGTGTGTGCGTTGTGTCTTCAAGGGTGTGTGAGTGTGGACATGTGTTTGTATCTCTGGTTTGTTTGAATAAGTATTTGTATGAGTTTGTCTGTTTCTATTTATGTGCACCAATGTGGACCAATAAGGACACATGTGACACAAGTCGCTCAATTTGACACATCTGACAAACCAAATCCAAACCAAATCCAAACCACATCCAAACCAAATCCAAACCACATCCAAACCACATCCAAACAAACCAAATCCAAACCAAATCCAAACCACATCCAAACCAAATCCAAACCTTTACTCTTTCATGTGTCCCTTTCATGTCTTAGTGATGCCTTTCAGAAGAAATCTTCCTCAAATGACTTCTGTTCCATCTGGGACAACAAAAAAAGCCAGTTTCAGTTTATCTGAACTTGGGCCATTTTTATACATCCATATTTGCAATGCTTTGGAGAAATCCTTCAAAGGCTCTTTAATAGTCTTCATGTATATTGTAATTAGAATTCACAGCTGTGTACATAGAGGCCCTTCGTGATATTTTTGTTGCATGGTCTCTTTTTGCATGCTTTAAATGAAATGATCAGAAAGAACATATACATAGTCCTCTCTATTTCCGCTGTGTAGTATTACCCTTCATGCTTTCTGTATAGTAATTCATCAGTCAATTCATTAATTCATTCGTTTTGGAAATTTGAATTGCACCTCTTCAAGATATCTACTGAGCGTATTCTTCGAGATCAGATGAGTTGCTTTGTCTTTGGAAAGACGCTTTCAGTCTGTGTGGATGTGGCTGTGTGTTTCTGCTGCTACTTTCCTTGGCATTTGTAACTCCACACTTCCATGTTATGAAGTCCATTCCATGCAGCCACTAGTTGCAGAAGAAGAAGCTCACTCTTTTTAAGTGGTTGGATGTTGAACCACTAAGCACTTGAAGCATTCCAGTTGGTCTGGCAGACAGTCTCTGACTTGCCTTGTTGATGTGTTTCCAGAGAATCGTCGTAAAATTAAATTCTCTTCACATCTCGGTTGCAAGCTCTTCTAGACATTTATTGATAGCTCTTTAAACATTGAACCTTTGAAGGCTTTTCAACTGTGTTGTGTCTGTTTGCTGTGGAGTGCTGTGAACTACTAGACGTAATGTGATGTTATATGTGATGTATGATGTGATATGTGATGTAATTTGTGATGTGATATATGATGTGATGTGACGTGTGATGTGATATGATGCACACCTACTGTGAAGACATCAATGTGTGGGTTTGGCTTGACATGATGAGTTCTATCTCAGCAGAAACCTTTTCAAATATTAGTCTCTTGCAGAAGAACATGAATAGTGCATTAACTCAGTCACTGTCTGTCTGTCTGTCTGTCTGTCTGTCTGTCTGTCTGTCTGTCTGTCTGTCTGTCTGTCTGTCTGTCTGTCTGTCTGTCTGTCTGTCTGTCTGTCTGTCTGTCTGTCTGTCTGTCTGTCTGTCTGTCTGTCTGTCTGTCTGTCTGTCTGTCTGTCTGTCTGTCTGTCTGTCTGTCTGTCTGTCTGTCTGTCTGTCTGTCTGTCTGTCTGTCTGTCTGTCTGTCTGTCTGTCTGTCTGTCTGTCTGTCTGTCTGTCTGTCTGTCTGTCTGTCTGTCTGTCTGTCTGTCTGTCTGTCTGTCTGTCTGTCTGTCTGTCTGTCTGTCTGTCTGTCTGTCTGTCTGTCTGTCTGTCTGTCTGTCTGTCTGTCTGTCTGTCTGTCTGTCTGTCTGTCTGTCTGTCTGTCTGTCTGTCTGTCTGTCTGTCTGTCTGTCTGTCTGTCTGTCTGTCTGTCTGTCTGTCTGTCTGTCTGTCTGTCTGTCTGTCTGTCTGTCTGTCTGTCTGTCTGCCTGCCTGCCTGCCTGCCTGCCTGTCTGTCTGTCTGTCTGTCTGTCTGTCTCTAGTTGAATGCTTGTCTGCATCGTTGTGAACAAATAATCATCTGTTCCTATTGTTTGCCATCAAAGTAGTTACACTGCCATTTCCCATTGCAATGTTGAACATCAGCTGCAAAATGTTGTCCATCCATGATGTATTACCACCAGAATTTCTTTGTTCACCATGTGTGAGATTCGTATTAATGAACTGAAAGGGTAAAATGCACTGCTTGGTGGTAGAATTAATCACCTGAAGTTTCATATGAAGAGAATGACAGTTTGTTATTTATCAGATCGTTGTTGTAATATTAGTTGTATTCTGTAGTCATATCAATTCAATATCATATCTGTCTATCAGTCATTAAATCAATTTAAATTCATTTATCTGTGTTGGGCATCTTCAAAAGAAACTAATCAAAGATGTCCTTCAGCCTGTATCCTGAATTTTGTTAAATCATTAAAAGAATTTTGTGTAAGAATTAAAGCAGGTGCAATTATTTTTGCAAAATATTTTTAAAGTTCATTCTTCAGAGTATAACTTCAGATAATTATAAAACTTTGAAGGGTTCATAGGATTGCCTTTGGCTATTTAAATGGAAGTGTACTCTTTATACTCACGTTTTACAGAAGTTTTGCTTCTTATAACTACTTACTTATTTAATAAGCAGGTCAAAACCCTCAAGAGTTACAACATTTACTTATTTGCAATTAGCAATCTGTGATTTTACTTACATAAAATTCAGTTTGTTTTGTTGTTTGAATGAGTTTGATCGAATGAGAAGCATTATCTGGTTGATGATGATACGATTAAACGCACGTTGAAAGGATTTGCTCTGAATGGCTATTATCCTGTTCCCAGGAATTGGATTTGACCAGATGAACGCAGCCAGTTCTTTAGTTTGTCCGTCTGTTGTAGTTAACCCTAACGAACCATCCCTGTGTTATTCTTATCAGTGCCTACTAACACTAAAGCTTTCTCGTGTCCCTATATATTTGGAGAATGTAGGGGAGGTGTCTGTATGCGTTTCCTGTGGACCGTTGAGTCTATGTGGAGGACGGGGAAGGGGAGTGGGAGGGATGGGGGGGGGGGGGGTTCGGTCCAGTGCAGGACTCATGCTTATTTCCCACATTACCGCTAAGTAACAAGTTCTGGACCTTGGTGACAGAGGCACGAGTGCGTTAACGACATGACCAGAATCGTTGCACGACATCTGGCAATGAAGCATTTGATTACAGACCCAGACAGCTGCAGCTGACATTGCAGTATTAAGATTAGATAAGATTTAAACGGTAGAATCATGCTTTTCGACTGTAACTGGGTGATGAATGGGACTTAAGATATGGGACCAAAGGAAGAAGAGGCTATCCTCACAGACAAACATTGGTAGGCCCTATGTAATGTGTTATGTAATGTAATAACACTTATGATATGAAGTCAATTTGCTTAGTGTTGGCACATCTTCATATAGCTTGATGCGCCGCTGATGATCATATCGGAGGAGTAGTTGGGTGGGGAGAGGGGCAGTTGGAGCAGTGCTAAGTGAATTTGAACATCTGACATATTGGTTGGGAGTCCAGCTCACTCTCCACTGGGCTATCATGTGTGGCTTAATTGAATGGATAAACCAAAGTGACCAAAGAGTTCTGAAGAATTTGATGGACAGAATGGGAAGCAGGGAGACATAGAAATACGCACACACACACACACACACACACACACACACGCACAGAGTAAGACAGAGGGAGGGAGAGAAACATTAGCTGAGTCATGAAGACACAGCGGCAGGCAGAGTCCAGCCTCTCAACAGTGGCGACGAGAGGGCGGCTGTTGATGGACCGGTGGTGGTCGGTGGTGGCTTATACTTTCCTGGCATCTTGGCTGATATTGCAGCTCTTCAATCAATGAAAGCCGATCACTTTGTAGAGCTGATGAGTGAGTGCTTCATTATTGCTATCCCATTCGTCTTTGACCGTGATTAATTACTCTGTGGCTATTTACTCATCATTATTAGTTTATTAGTTAATATCTTAATTACTCTAAACTGCCTTCTAGTGTGTTGTTGCAATTTTTGTGTCCTTAATTGTTGCTACAGATAAATATTTACAGCAACTGTAATTAATAGCATTTGTAGTTAAGTGATTAATTGGTCTTGTAGGATTGTTGGTATGTGTGTGTGTGTGTGTGTGTGTTAGTGATATCGCTCAACTGTCAACTGAGAGGTTTTGGGTTCAAATCTCACCATGGCAGAAATGTGTTTTTCAGCTTCATTTTCCCCCTCCTCCTCCTCCAGCCAATCCAGTTATAGGGAGTACATTGACCAAACACTTCCTGTGAGAAGATGAACCGGCGAGGTAGCAGACTGGCCATCCGCCCTCATATGCCAAGGCTAAGAAAATGAAGTTGCTAAGACTGTCTTGTTAGGAACTGCTCTTTCCCTTCTAGTATAATTAAGTTGATCCATTTCTAAATGGAGTCAATTCTTTGATTACTTTCGTTGCCATAGTCACCAGTTGGGCTTGAAACTAGAATAGAATCTCTGTTTTTCACTTGTGATGACAGATGATGACTGATTATCATTAAATGACCTGGATAAAGTCAGTGACTCATAGATGTCATTAAGTATGTGTCAGATCTTGAAGCTCAGAATATTCACATCTTCACGACTAGTGGAAGTCATAGAAAGAGAGAGACAGACAGACAGACAGAGAAAGAAAGAAAGAAGTTGCATTGTAGACATAGAAAGTACACTTATAATTATTCATTCTAATGTGTGTATGTGTCTCATCATATGTTACTGAGCACGCGGGTTTGACCATCGGCCGGGGAGTCACTGTGTAGGGCTCTTGAGTAAGTCCTTTGCGCACAATTGCTCTGCAGTACAGCTGCAATTGCGCCGTCGAGGCGTGTGTATGCACTTCTGAGCAAAAAGATGTTGGAAGAAGGGCGGTATCAAATTTCGGAAATAAATAAAATTAAAAAAATCATCATCATCATCATCATCACACCAGCAGGTAAGTATTTATTAGATCCTTCTAGGAACATCTCAAAATTGCTGAATCATGGCTTCACAACAAATCTAAAGTGTTTAACACGTTAATGACAAGACTGTCTGTCGCTGTACTAAAAGCGACTGGGTAGCTAATGCAGCTCATCGTTTAAGTCTTAAAGACAACTAGTTCTGGGTGATGTCACTGTGACAATTTACAGTGAGACTGTTCCACCAGAGGTGATGCTGGTCTGATGCAGGACACAGTCCGATGTTTATGAATTACAAATGCAGAACGAAAAGGTCTCTATGTGTGGAAGGGCTTTGTGTTCATAGACCCGGAAAACACACAGTGGCAGATGTATCCTGGCGCCAATATGTCGTCTACTGATGCTCTCTCAACTGACTAGAACTCAATGTATTCTGATGTTCAATGTCCACCGGAGCCAGTGCAGTGTCTGTCATGTGTGTTATTCTGAAGAGGTGTAGACTTTTGACATGCTCACCACGGTGTGGTTGGGGAGTGACTGTGCTGATGAGGAGAACAGACTGAAGCTGGTGACCTATTCAGAATGTCTTGAAAGGTGAGCTGTGGAGCTGCAGCCTTAGCAAGGCAGAAGAAAACATGCAGAGGTGTCACGTAGAAGGTGTGAAAGGGTGAACTTTTGATGTATGACCCTGAACGTGTGCTTGATTAAAATAGGATGTGCTGAGAGATTTGGCACATGATCCACTGATAGATAGGTTTCCGTCAGTCCACATGCACTCCAGGTCTGGGACCTTGTTGTTCTTCCCAGATTAGCAATGCAGCTGCCACTTGCTCTGTTTATCATACATACATACTTCCGCACATACATACACACACATGCACTCACACACACACACACACACACACACACACACACACACACACATATATATATAATTTACATATATGCATGTGCAGGGTTCGATTAGAATTTGACTGCACCTTAGGAATAGATGGTTATTGACAGTAGGAAATTTTAAAATTGTTCCCATTGATAATTGTCAACCAATGAGGATGATCTCCTTTGTATGTCTACCCTTCCACATGCATGACTTATTGTAGACCCCCTCCCCGTACAGTAATGGATAACACACTGGAGCTCAGAGCTGAGGAACCGAGCTCGATACCCGTATCCCCCCTTAAGGTAATGGGCGCCTTGCATGGGTGCCAACAGTTAAATTAGACTCCTGTAATAATTTGTCATCATTCGTTCATGCTTTGTTTGTGGTTTGTCAGTTTTAAATTAAATTAAAATTATTATATACAATGTGCCTCCAACGACTTTTTTTTCTTTCCTGGTTGCACTCATATTGTACCGTGTGCATAAGTTTTTATGAGCATAAATGCAATAATTTTTTTGTGCGATCAGTGACTATCCACAATTGATGTGCCTTCTTTTTAAATTTTTGTATGCTAACCTCACTCTGATGCCTTCCAATGAACTGCCCTTTGTTGTTGTAGATCTTCAAGATTCCTGTGTCTGACTGTCAACAGTACACTACATGTGACCAATGCCTTGCTGCCAGAGACCCCTACTGTGGTTGGTGTACCCTTGAGAAGAGGTAGAAACACAACTTAGACTTGTCTTGTTTGATGGTGTTTAGGGTCTGGAGTTTCTGTGACATTCTGCAGATATATGAACTTCTGTTTACTTTACATCTGTTTACTTTACATCTGTTTACTTTACATCTGTTAACCTTACATCTGTTTCCATTAGTTCATAGTTGTGGTATAATGATGCACTCGCCATTTATTAGACCTTTCATTCTAGAGCTGTACTGATATAACTTTTTGTCGATTATGCAGATAACGATTAGTGCCAATTATTTCATTTTCCGATACCGATATATAGCCGATTATTTCACCGATTATTTCATTGTGTTTCCCAAGATGTCCGGTTCCAAAAGATAGACCTACTGCTACTGCCTATTGTTGTGATACAAGCAAAACACTTGCTCCATAGGAGACGTATACATGTAGTTCTGGACTAATCCTAGGCAAGCAATACAGATTAGGCACACCGCCCGCCGTCGACCGTGTATGACGGAGGAGAAGAAAAAGATATCTATGTAACTGGATGCCTGTCTTCTTCTAACAAACATGCCAATGCTGTCGTTCCCTCCTCAGAGAAGAAACTTTTACAACCTGCCACTTTGGCCTAAAATACCGGTTAGCAGAGATGACGTAACTGTGCCCAGGGTAATTAAGCTGGCACTACGATTCAGTCTGCACAGCAGCTATGTTGACACTTTCCCACGGTTTATGCTAGCACAATGCCTACTGGGTGGTCTGAAGTAGCCATGTTTGACGAACGGAATGCTGTCCTTCACAGACCCAATGATGTTGCTGTTGTAATTTTACTCTTAAAGACTGAAACTAATATTCTAAAATTAGAATTTTTTTAATATCAGCGCTGATTATCTTACCGATATCCGATACCGCCGATATCTCTATAATCGGCCCCGATTTTGAGTGCTGCCAATGTATCGGTACATTTCACTCTGATATAAAGAACAAACTGAGCTTTTTGTTATTTCTGAGCTTTTTGTTAAACAGAACTGAGCATTTTGCTATTTCATCAAATGTTGTTGGCATACATAAAATATATGGGGTCTGTTCGATAGTCCGAAGATAGTCCAAAGATTAGTGTAAACTCGAGAGTGCTTAGGGTTTGACAGTCCAAAGGTTCGATAGTCCGAAGGTTCGACAATCCGAAGAAAATTTTCTAGTCCGAAGGCTCGATAGTCCGAAGATTCCTTACTCCGGGTTCACGGTAAATTCTTCGTAAGCAGTTCTTCGTATAGCAATTCTTCATATACATAGCACATTAATTATTCTTTGTAGCACATTTCTTCGAAAAAAACATGAGCTAACTGCGACTAAATGGAAGCAGAATTGATGAAAGAAATATGCCTAAATGGAAGCCGGATTGATAAAAAGAAATATATCTATATCTCTATAGAAGTGGGATGATGAAAAAAAACACATAGTCCTCAATGGAAGCGGGAATAATGAAACAAATGTACCTCAATGGAAGTGGGATCGACGAAAAGAAGAATGTGTAAATGGAAGCTGGATAGATGAAAGGAATTATATTCTTAAGTAATAGCTCGATTGATTAAATAAATTATTATGCTGTTTTGGTGTGGTTCTGCATTTTTCTTGAGTACTTTGAGGGCAGCAATGTCTATAATTATAAAATACGCTATTTGTTTTTGTAAAATTTCACAAGACTAAAATACGCTAAAATACACATTTACCCCGTTTAAATGGAAGCGGTAATGATGAGAAGATTTTAACTAGCACCTTCGGACTATCGAACCTTCGGACTATCGAATCTTCGGACTATCAAACCTTCGGACTATCGATAAAGAACCAAATAAATAGCAAAGAATTCGTTGTTGTTTGTCGTAATTGATATCTTCCGTTGTTGGTTGCTGTTAGTTCATGTTCTGAGAGGATGCACTTCCGATAACAATGGGATAAAACTAAACGCTAATGACCATGATAATTTACAGTGTGCAAACAATAGGATGCCAAAAGATATGTCCTGTGCTTGTGTTACAACAGGTTTCAATTAATTTTTTTTTATAGTATTGTACAGTGAACACAGGACCTGAGTGATGTGACCCCCATTCAGAGACCCCCATTCAGATAGGCAGCAGTGGTTAATTCACTGAAAAATGAGCTGGATCAAGGCCGTGTAGTTGCTTTACATGTTTACTATCAGTGTACCGATTTTGGTTGCAGTGGTTTTAACTGTTCCTTATTCAACATTTTTTTATTTTGACCGTTTTCTTCAAATTATCTGATGTTCTAAGCTTGTATATCAACAGATTCTAAAATCTTTCCAAATTAACCATATTGTAGGCGATTGTTATTGTCTTATTTGGACTGAGTTGCAAAATTGTAGTCTGAAATATATCAGAGGAGGTTTCTCAGAGGTGTTGTGGAAACGATTGCATTAAACCATGATCATGCAGTAGCATGAATGAGTACTGTGTCACTATAGAAGCTGTTTGTTCAGACCATCTTTCTTAGGACTGTCACTATTTAAGCTATTAGTTCAGGCCATGTTTCTTTGGACTGTGGGTGTATTTAAGTTATTCCCTGAGGGTCAGACCAGACCATATGTTTAGTTGAGATGACCAGATTTTATTCGATTTATGTTTTTCTGTTGGGAATTTAGTTGTAGAAAGAGTTCTGAATGTCCTGACATGCAGCTGGCCAATCGATGGCTTTCGATCTATTCAGGACAACTGCCTGCTGTTGTCTGTCCCACCATTGACTCTGCGCCATCGTATGCAGACATCAACAGAGACATCAGCGTAAGGAATTTCATTATATTATTTACATGAAGTCGTTATCTTCTTTAACCCACCAGTATTGGGGTCATCTTCATTTTGGTCTTCAATTGCCACCCTATCTTCATTTCCTTTGCTAAGATTGCAAGTATTAATTAGCATTAAATTGAGTTTGTTTTTTAGATTGGCAGTGTATTTGATTTCTTTGTAAAACATGTTTTCATTTTGTCTTTTTAGGTTTAGTTACATAGCATTACTTTATTGAAATGGATATTAATAATGATTTTCGTTTTTCAAACTGAGAAACCGCAGTATGATTGCAAGTAGAATTTGAACGAATGTTGACCAGTTATTACAGGAAGGAGTTGAATTCAACTGTCGGCAGCCTTGCAGGGCGCCTCTGAGTAGATACCTTGAAGGGGCGCTACATCAAGTATTTTTGATTGATTGACTGATATTACGTTTATACATCTAATTTAATCAGTACCAATGCCTAGCAAAAGAAGAATTAGTGTTCAGCCTTACAGGGATATGAGAATTAAACTCAGTTTCTCACCTCTTCTCCCCAGTGCATTACTCTATGGCGGCACTTACAGGCATTTGCTGTTCATCATTGAATACACGGAATTAATTAATTAATCGATCAATCAATCAGTTGCTGCTACTCTGTGCAATAAATTTGTTTTCGTGATTAATGGACATGACAATTGAATTAGGCGTCCACACTTCACAGCTATCCTTGCTCTGTCACTAGAGTAATTCTGGTGTAGCCAAATCCTTCTGACTCAGTTGGGATGTTGAGTGCATTGGAACAGTTGAGCAGCTGAGGAATCTTTGTGAGCTTCTTAATTAAGCTTTCAGAAATTGTCTGACATTGAATTTGACCACAGAGGAAGTTGATAGTTCTCATGCTAGTTGTATTCCCATGGGGTATCGCAGGAGCTGTCCATTTAAACTTCTACCCTCAGATAGGAATGACTGATCGACAACTATCGACCCATTCGTTTGAGCGTTATCGATGAGATGGAGCTACAGAAGATGAAGACATTTTGTTCTCTTTACGATCGACTCCTGTGTCTGCAGAGTACGTTTTCTGCATGTCGTTGGTTGTACGTCCGTCCGGAGTGTTTGAGGCAGCGAGGGACGAAGAAAGGAAGTCTGTATTTCATTCATCAAAGTGACAGCCGTCAATAATGCATGACCGAGTCCGTAATAAAGCCTGCTTTATGGACAGACTGCCTTTCACGTGCTACTTCCTCCAGGAGCGGACCGTGGCAATGGTGATCATCATTCCATCCTCCAACCGATAATGTGGTAAAGGAAAAACTTCTTACGTGGTTCCATACACTATAGGACGGGAGGATGCCATCCATTTCCGCAGCTCTGTCATGAGCCGACAGTCGATGAATCCCAAGGATCCATCACGGTATGGAGGGATTTACCGTTTCCATCCCAGCTGACCCTGGGGAAGTACTATGTTATCCTGCCTGATGACTTGAAGGGCCTCTTTCCGAATTAGCATGGGGAAAGCAAATGTTGTGCTGAAGGTGACACACTTGTCTAATATGCCTTCGTCGAAATTCCTTTCATGTCTCTCGTCAAAGGATTTTTCGGCTGAGGAGCAAACATGACAAGAGCATTGAACTTGAAAGACTCTCTTTAAGCCTCTCTTTAAGTGGCATTTGCACTTATTTGTGGCCCTTGAATGATGGCAAGCTGAGTGTGCAAGGGGTTGCATGGAGTTCTGCAAACTGTCATCCCTCAAGTACTATTTCAGCACAGCATTGCTTCAACATAAACAAAGTGGCTTTCCAGAAATGGTCGCTTGCTGATATGTAGACCTTCCACCTTTTCGCTCTCAATACTTGTGCTGCCTGGCTTAGTGGTCATAGTTGTAAATGAATGTCTTGAAGAGATGCTATATAATTCTTAAATGAACGAATGAGTGATTGAATGGAAAGGACTTTGCTTGAAATGCACAGTTTTACTTTAACCTTTGCTAACATTAAAGATGTTGTTTTGGTGAATTGTTGATACTAGTTGACTGTGACAATATCTCCTCTGCCCGAGTTGAAGAATGGCGAATACTACATCTGTGTCTTTGGTTTACCTGGATCGACTTCTCGGGGATCAGTCGTTGGCAGTCAACTCACTTGTCCGATGACACAGAGCAAACCACAGATACCACCTTCTGATGGTAGTAATGTCGTACATTTTGCAACTTCCTCTCTCTGTCTCATATTTGAATTCTTGTGAATACATTCTTGTTCCATGTGTACATGTGTTGCTTTTGGTGAATTGTTGATATTAGTTGACTGTGACAATAACGCCTCTGATTGTGACAATAACCGTTCTTGTAGTGGTATTTTGCAGAGGGTATTGATGCTTTAGGCTGTTGAGACTGCCTGGATTAATTCAATTTAGAATCAATGCATTGCCGTATTCAGACGTACTGCTTATTTAACCAATGCATTGCAAGTTTTGAGGTTCTGTGTACAACCATAAAATACCCAATATCGTGCTTTGCGAGGACATACACATCTGCTTGCTAACCACTTGTGAAATCTGTTCAGCAAGGTCTTGTGCAGTTGTAGTAAGCTGGATGTGATTGTAAATATCTGGTTGAACATTTGACGCTGTCGGAAGCAACAGCTCAGTGCATTCGTTGTCTTTTGTCAGATAATGTCGCTGTGGTGCTGTCTATTCAGATGTCAAGTTCATCAACTGATTTCATCCAAACGAACTTCACATTCTATGACTGCAATCATAATTCAGTGTAAGGTGTCGCTATTGGCAAATAGATTCTATCCTTTCTATCAGAGCCAAAATGTTATCTTCTGTGTTCATCCAATGCATTTATACAACAGCCTGTTATCATTTGAATCCTGTCAATCAACTATCATCATCCAGTGTAATCTGTGTTATTTTATCAGCCGTCTATTCATTTACTTCTGCCAGTCAGCTGCCGCTCATTTGTTTCACGGAGGATTTTAGAACAAGATTGACCAATTAGTTTATGTGAGACTAGTTGATATCCTTGATTTTGTTGGATTGTTAATTGGGATTGATGACTTTCATGTTAATGATTCATGCTACTTTAATGTATCGGTAATTTAGTCTTTTATTTGCATGTATTTCCTTTTGAGAATCATTGTAATAATGTTTGTAGTCCTGTCATTTCTATGTTGCCAATTCTGATGTATTGATAGCATCAAGTCTATTTCAGTTAGGCATGATTAATTATTTTATGGGTTAATAATTGAATTAAAGTAAAATGGTTTCATTTGAAATGCCGATGCTCTGCTGATAATTATGTTTAATTGATGCTTTTGCTTATGGACTTTAGTTCTAAGTTAGTTGGAAATCTATGCCATCTAAGGCTATCCTACATCTCCGTGGCTTGAGCTCCCCAGATTCTGACTTGACACAAAACGGACAAATCAGCCTGGCTATTGTGGACTTGATTTTTTATAGCACCAGTATGGTCCAGTATATTTTCTGGTATTTTTGACATGTCTTGTGTGTTGCTGAGAAATTTTAAATAAGAGATTTACATTACATTATGTTATATCTGGAGGCCTAGGCCCTAGGCAAACCCTATAAAAATTGTTGGAATTATATCTAGTACTTATCATGCATGG
Source organism: Bimastos eiseni (assembly GCA_959347315.1). Classification (NCBI taxonomy): domain Eukaryota; kingdom Metazoa; phylum Annelida; class Clitellata; order Crassiclitellata; family Lumbricidae; genus Bimastos; species Bimastos eiseni. The sequence goes on from OY365806.1 coordinate 9,286,258, forward strand.
AAGTTGGAAGAGATCAATAATGCGAAGCTTTCCCTCTTTTTCATTTGTCTAGTTTGACAAGGCATTGATTTTCTCTTTGTATAGCATTCAAGAAATCTATATTGCTCTGACTGCAGTAGAGTTTTGAGAGTGCATCGAGATCAAAAGCATTTTTTTAAAAATAGTCTATGATTGGTTATATTTTCTCTTGTAGTTGTTCATCTTGCTTGAGCTCCACTCCTTGGCATTGTCGATGGTGTATCTTTGCCAATAAATGCCAGAATGAAACGTTGTCCTGTCTGTACAACTCTTCAGTTCACGACAAACAGGTGGAAGACGATGGCTTTCAAGTTATTTATTTAAAGAAGTTACTATGCACAGAAAATATGATTCTGAGTTGCATTGCATTGCGTGATATGGTTTATCTACCTGTCTTATTTGGTTTTCTCTGCTCTCACTCACTTGTGTTGTTCAGTACATGATTTAAGGTGTCTGAACAAGTCCTTCCTAGTCTATAGTTTGTACCATTTGAACATTTAATCTTGACTGCATATGTTGTTTTTCACAATGCAGAAAGACTAGTCAGTCCATGTACGTGACTCTGTATCACGATTCTTTTGTCTCTGTCTTGTGTTGCTTTTTACTGGGTGTCATCTAAATTGGTTCCACTTGGTTTTTCTATGTGCATACAACTTGTTGATGATGAAATCTCACTCTTAAGTCTTAATGTTACAAAGAGTTATGTAGACATGAAGCAGACATTAGATTGACATGCTGCAGAATGTTGTGTTGTCTGTCGTATCATGAATATTTATGATCCCACCACGTATGAGCACAGTGCCTGAGTGACAAGTTTGTTACACATGTTGGGTGATGAGCTTGAGAGTTGGTCACTTCGTCCTAATAGCTACTGTCCTTTCTAATTGTTTCAAACATTACTTCGTTTCAGCTATGTCCAAGACTGCTTCCTGACTCAAAGGAGATTCTGATTCCAGCAGGAATTGGAAGTTCAATCACCTTAATAGCTAACAACTTACCTGTGCCACAGGTGAGATCAACTAGGCTGTTGTCATTTGTGGATGTTACTTGATGTATGTATATAGGTAGAAATTGGGTGGAGTGCCTTTGTAACCGTCTTAGAGACACTTGATGGATGTTTACTTTCCACCTTTGCCTCACTTCTGATTTCTCTGACCTTTTTGATGTCTGCGCACTTCTCCAACACATTGCCATTTTTACCTATGGTTGTAGCAACTATCGATGATTAGTGCCTGGTGCTCACTAAACACACTGTCAATAGAAGATGCCTGTTTGCAATTTGCCCTTGCACAGGTGGCTAGACCTTTTCATTGCCAGCTGTCTTGAACGTTAAGACATATCCTGATGTGAGTTGAAACACGTTAGTCACATTACTTGCAGACTCAACTGAAGATGGCAAAATGTTTTGATATGCCTTTATTCTGAAGCGTTGCACTTAAGGTAATTATGCCAGTTTAATGAACATAATGTTTTTCCTGTGATATGCGTGGCAGTTTCTGTTAGTAAAGTCCATGTCAACAACATGTGGTACCTTTTTCTGTTCTCAGGCTAACGATAAAGGATACTCTTGTGAGATTTCTTCACTTGGACGATCAAAATTATCTGTACCAGCAAATAGAGTGAACAGTGGCCTTATCATCTGCAATTCCTACTCGGTAAACCTTTTGTTGAAATCAAATCATCATTACATTACCAGTCAATGTGGAGTGCTTACAACCATAACCATCAGTTTTATTGCTCCAAGATGCAAGATACATCAATTGACAATATGCATATTTAACATTTCGGTGGAGACAAGAGGAGACCCAGAAGGGACTGTGGTCCCGCTAGTTAGGGCCACCTATATAGACATGTACACAAGGAAAAATTTCTAGAGGGCTAAGAATTGACAATGAAACTTAACTATAATATCAGAGTTAAACAGAAGCAAACATAATAAACACATTTAAACATAATAAGCAACGTAGGAATCCAATTAAACATCCTGGATCCATGTTCTTAAGTAATGCTTAAAAGACTTTAAGTTTGGGATATTGCTGAGGCGCTGAGGTATTTTATTCCATTCTTCTGGTCCGGCACATCTGATCGAAAATTTACGGGAGTTAGTACAAGCAGATTCACTTCTGTATGAGGTAAGATTTCTCGTGTTGTAGGAGTGGATGTCTGAGGTTAGACTGTAAAGATTAGCAAGCGAGCTAGGTAATGTATTGTAAGAGTACCTATACATAAATTCACTGATCTGGAGTTGCTTAATTTGTGTAAGTTTTAGAATGTCAAACTTATCAAATAATTGCTCTGTATGAGAATGATAGGGGATCCAGCTATTATTCTAATTATCTTCTTTTGTAGAATTTGTTTTCTTAGTAGTCGAGAATTATAATTTGAGGCCCAAATCATATTACAATAGGAAATCGTTGCCCATAATTGAAATTAAGTCAACTCTATCATCATTCTCTTAAGCACTGACTGAACTGAAACTCTTCTGCTATGAATTGAATTGTTAATGGAATTAAATTAAGTTCTCCGATTTCTTTGAGGGAGCAAAACGATCCTCCTCTGTCATACCTGAAAATAGAATTTGGGTTTTTCCTTAAACACTTTGTTTACAATATATGTCGGTCTACGATAGGTCTATCAGAACTTTGTTCTTTCACCCTTTGTTTTAATTGAATCATGTTTGAACAATTTGTTGCTTTCAGTATCAGTCCAATGATGCCCAGCCCTATGCTTCATCAGTCGGTGTAGTCTGGGGAAATGGAGGCTTTCTCATCGAAGGCTCTTACAGTGCCACAGGTAATGAATTGAACAACTTGTTATTAACAATTAATTAATATTAAGAAATGACGTCATATAGATGTTATTTATTTTAGACTTTAGGTGAATTCAAGTCTATTTTTTTAGGTCTTCTAATAGTTGGCGTGGTTGAGGATTTTGTGATTTTCATATTAAATCTGCTTTCGGTTATTACGTGATTGCAATTGTGCATCTTATCAGTTGATACCAAATAATCTAAGAATTTTTTATGTATGTTTTTTAAATAGAAACCTTTGCTTAATAATCTCTTAAAATTTTTTGCTTCTGTGTACACATGCTCCATAATCTTGAGCATTGATACAATTTGTACTAGAATGAGTAGTGGTCGCAGATCTAAGGCTTACTTGTTCCCTAATTTACATCACCCACTTCAGAAACAGTACTCCCGCAGGTCTGCCAACTTGAAACTGCAATTGGATAGTTTTCTAGTTTTGCAAGCAAGAGGTGAAAATGCAAAAACAGGTGTGAACTGTTGACATGTTGAGACCCTCACAGTTGCATGATGGAGGTAGGTTGTCCATATGGTATTGGTCAGGTATCTGGCACCTATTACAGAACACCACTACTCTGAGACACTTGCAACATGTGGTTTGTGTTCTGGTGGCATCTGACTGATGATTGATTGTTGCTATATTTTTCTCTCTTCATAGTTTTCAACTGTTCTGCAATGGCCAATGGCGATGATTGCAACAAGTGTCTGAGTGTACAGCACAGCGATGCAACTGCCAAATATGGCTGTCAGTGGTGTGGCAGGGTCTGTCAGCCAAATGTCAGTCAGTGTGCCAGCTTATCTGTTGACCAAACCAGATGTCCAAGAGCCAATGTAACATCTGTAAGTGCATACCATTCTCTCTCTCTCTCTCTGTTTGTTTGTGTCTCTCTCTCTGTCTGTCTGTGTGTCTGTCTACGTGTATCCTTATATTTGTCTCACATATTAATGTATGTATTTACTTATTGTACTCATTTCCTTTCTGCTCATATTGCATATGTGTATATTTTTAGATGCCGGCTGGTACATGTAATCATGCTCTTTTATTATGATTTTGAAAATCTCATTAGATATTCCTTTACAGTTTTTAAATTAACTATTCTCTGTGTGCAAAATAGGTAGTTTGTTTACGAATAGCAGGTAATTTAATTAGATGGAATTTAATTGATGGTCTGTTGTACATGAGACGTTTCAATTTGTCATCTCGCTTTGCCTGTCTTTAGATCGTTCCTCCGTCTGGTCCAATAGAGGGAGGAACCCTTCTAACAGTGACAGGAACCAATCTAGGATATGGATTTGACAGAGTGGCTGTTTTCATTGGAGACGTCAGTTGTCAGGGTCTTCCAGAGGAATATGTCATCTCTCAAAGGTGGGATACTGTGGTCAGAGTCTTGGATCAATTGGTCATATTAGCATTTGTATTGTATTGTATTTGCATATAATTATATATAGCATCCCTCACAACATAGTCAACAGGTGCTCGTCATCCATATCCTCAGACTCCTCCCCTGTGAATAGGGAATAGTTCATCAAAATAAATAATGCATTCATAAACAACTGATGCAGAAGTTGCCTCTTGTTGATAGCTAATGCCAAGTCAATTCGTAATTAAGCAACAGAAAGAGAATTATTAATCAGACAAGCAGCTGACCTATTTTTAAAGATGTCAGCAGCCTTGGCAGCTGCATGATGTTACAAACCTGAGTTAGATAATTCTTGATCTGTGCCTCTGAGTAGATTTCTTGAAGAGACATAATATCAAGTTTCATCGATTGATTTATTGATCTTGTTTAGTTTCTCTTTGCCAGAATACAAGACTAAATGTACATACCATGGTATGGTGTGTATGGGCACATTCATGCATATGCATTGATGGTATTATGTTGCCTGCATGTCTCTTACTTTAGATATGTCTGTGTTACGCCAAGCACTCGTTTGGCTGGTGATATTCGGTTAATAGTCACAGTATCAAATGACGATGGATCTTCAGATGCCAGTTCGCAGAGCTTTGTTTACAAGGTATAGTATTTAGTATTAATTTCATCTGCAGATAATTATGAACGTCTGTCTAATATAAATTAATGATTGGTGAGGCATGCGCATATGACCACTTTGGTGGCTTCATTTTAGGAATGGATAATCTTTTGGATCTGCCCTGAAACTTTGCTGACATTAGCAAGGAGAGAGATGTACTACCAATGCCAAGCCATTTTTATATAGACAATTCCACTGGAAAGTTAATAAGTTGGGTGATTTTTGCTGTTGAAAGAGCCTTGGTTGTGTTCATGTTTGTCTAATGTAGGCACCAACTTCTGTAAACTGAAAAAACATCAAGCAAAACAAAGTTAAATAGCAATAATTATGTGTAACTTACAAAGCATGTCATCAATTTAATTACATTGACATCACTGTATTGTGTACATAACGATACAAGTAAGAAAGTATGCATAGCTAATTAGTTTTTTCTTGGAAAGATTTTGAATTCAACTCATCAATGCTTGAATTGGGCACATTTAAACACTGACATGTAAAATAATAACATGAAAATAACCTTACCGCCTTAATGATAATATAATATACGGAACGTGTACTATGAACAAGCTTATAGCATAGCTTACTCACTCTGTTATAATAAAATTTAATGTCCCACTGATAATGAGGATTTTGTGAAAAATGACCCTGTTCACATGTGAACTTGGTTTTTGCAATAAATGCAATTCTCATTGTTGGTACTTTTACACTCTGGGTCAGATGCAGCTTGAATAGAACTGGATTTTCGTTTTTATTGTGTTCCTAATTTGGTCATTACCCTTGTCATATTCTCAATGATGTTAACTTAACCTCCCTCCCTACCTGAATTTACTCTGTGACTTGCTACATTGATGCTATCAAATTAATGTCTAGCTACCTAATTGCCTTAGTAATTAAATTAGTGAATAATTTACTTTGAATAATATTACAGTCCATGCTCTCAATCAGATTTTTATGTATCAAAGTCACTTGTTGTAACACATTTGAAGTAGCTCACATAAAACAAACATCGTGCCACATACCAGTTGTGCTGTGAAGATCTGTTAAAAATTATGCTGTTCCTATGTCGAGATCTATACAGACATACATTTGGCACACCCATTTAGACACATACAATTACCACAAACATAAGTATAGGTATTCACAAATTTATGAATCTAATGATGTTTTGTATTGTAGGAGCCACAGGTATATGACATCAAGCCAACGTTTGGTCCACAGGCTGGAGGAACATTGGTGACAATACTTGGAAAGGACTTGCAGACTGGTTCCAATACGAGCATCTTCATTGGCCAACAACCTTGCATTCTAGACAGGTAAGAAATATCTTTGTGGCTCTTTCAGAATGTTTGTCAGGCATATTATCTCATGAAAAAATAGCACAGCAGGAACCGTAACAGGACAGTACTCGGTACATAGGTTGTCACACCCCCTCTGTTAAAGGTTCTGAAATTGTCTGCATGGCGCTTAAATAACTAGTCACCACTGGTGAACTTAAAACACTTGCTGGTCTTATTATTCCTTCATTTATTGAGCAACACTGTCTAGTGACTGAGCATTGGTCGATGGAGCTGGGAAGTAACTATCCTATACTCTCTGGACTCACCCTGTTACCAGTCAATTGCTCTCTTTCCAGTTGACTATGTTGGCCCATCAAATCCTTTCTTTTCACCTTGAATGTCAATCGATTTATTTCCATTGGGTTGTGATTATTTAATCAAGTTCTACTTGTGATGCAAACATCGATCGGTGATGATGAAACTCTTGTCTTAGAAGAACGATCCCCACGAAAGTTCTGAGATCAAAGCAGATCTCAGATCACATTTTTATTCGCATATTCATTTTTATATTGGAAATTTTTTTAAATATTTGCATTTGATTTTTTTTATGTTGTTGGCTGTTTAGATTAAAATCAAACGATATCCAGATCGTCTGCACTACACCAGGAAGCAACGTCTCTAACCATGCAACAGACGTCCGACTTCAGATCGACAATGCCAGTCCTCGTCTCGCCAAACTGTTTAATTACACTCAAAATCCCTTAATCTCAGTGCCTATACCCAATGGGAGCTTCAAAACGTTTGTATAAATCAGTATCTTCATAGTAAAATAACTACAATGCATTAATATTCCTAACAATAACTGTAGTTTTTTTGACTTTCTGAATTTCACCAATACTTTTCTAGCTGCTTTTTTTGACTATGATTTTGCTTGATGTGCAATCAGTCATTTTATATGTTTTTGTATTATGACATTTATGCCTTTGAAGTCATTATTATCTATTAGAATAGTTGTTCAACCTTTGAATTACCTCTGCATGATATAGTTCTATGTGATGTATGGTCTTCCTTCTTCTCTGCTAGTTACAGCTGAAACTTCCCTAGCTATTGTCTTCTCTTGAGGCTCTCAAGTTTAGTGAAAGATGCTGATGTAACTGGTTTTAGAACTGCTTTCTTCTGCATCATTTCCGTTCATAGCATATTTCGAATATGAGTGGGTAAAGACTGGAAGGGAAATTGTCTCTTGATTGCACATTGACTTAGAAATTCTGTCTGTTTCAGCCTCTTCATTTTTAGAATTATTATACCAAATTAGACAGAAGTTTGTGAGTTTTGTGTTATAAATGAACTTTTGTTGACTGTGGTTAACAGAGGTGGCTGTACAGTGACGATCCCAGTGACAAGTCTCGATTCTGTGGCCAACATTTACCTCGTTTTGAACAGTGGCAACAATGACATTCCAATTGAAGTTAGTTCAAACTTTTGCCAGTGGATTTGTTAAATACTTTCCCCTTATTTTACCATTTATTTCCTTAAATTTGTCATGTGTTGGCACTGTAGGGTTTTGTTAATTGGGTACGCTTCTTAGTTTTATGTCTGTGTTCGTATACTGCCCCAAATATGTATTAACTTTCCTGTATGTATTAAAGGCCCATGTTTCATAAACATCTATTATAAGTATTCTGTGGAACTATCATCTTTTTTGCTTTTCTAATAATTTATTTTTTAAATTAATATTTTAACTAAATATTAGCATTAAGATTTTTATTTCTATTTATTTTTTGGTTTTGTTAATTAATATTTAGTTTTGAGGAAATATTATCAGAATTGAAATTAAACATAAAATACTTAAGCGAGTAAGTTCCCTTGTTCATTCAATTCAATTGATAAATTATGTTTCTGAACTATAAATTAGTTAGCTAATGATTAACAGCCTCTGTACATTTCTTTGATCATTAGGTGACATTCAGAAATTCATCAGTGTTCCAGTTCCTGTCTCCTGGGATTCAGGAATCCATCCCTGGTGACGTAACGTATCAGTTGGTGATGCAGCTGGATGGGATCCGTAAACAACTTCCGTTTACGATTCATCCGGATCCATTTGTTCAGCCATTTGAGAAGGGCAGTCGTCCATATGGTGGCGATACTATCCAACTCATTGTTAGTCTCTATATTAGTAATCTTAAGTGATCTGTCTATGCCTCTATGGTTGTAGCTATTACAAGGGCAGCTTTCAGTCATGCCCTGAGCCTCTAATGAGAAAGGGTAAAATTGACACATTTGCCAAATGGCAACCTCTTTATGACATGTGTGCTAGCCTCTGATGCTTATATGTGACATTTAATCTCTCTGTTTGATCTCCCTATTTAATCTCTACAGAGCACTTTGTTTCCCGATGTTTTGCTGTTTAGCAGCAGAAGACTAGGTTGAAGAATTTTTATGAATTTTGCTGAGCAGATCATGTGAAGCTGGAGAAACATTTTTTCCCTTATGAAAGTAATAAACTAACTGCATTCATACAGCAAAGCATTTCTCATGTGCCAGGTTTATCATGTGTTGCATATTTACATTGAAAGGTTTCAATGTCTGCATGATTGATGTTGGTAAAAATTAACTGAAGAAATGCAAAGAGAAGAAAGTAAGTTTTTATAGCATAACTCTCTCCAAAGCTTTGCCATTTCTTCATCTCTATATCCACTCTTAGGGCTCTACTTCTGACTTTGGGCAGGGTTGCTCAATGACACGATATTAATTGTTGGGGTAAAGAGTAAGGGAGAATTATTTACACTGTACCAACTTCATTCATATTAAGATATAAAAATTATCTTTAATACCTGTTAATTAATATCTTATTGTTAACGATGATAATAATTTTACCTAAGGTAAATGATTCCAGGGTCGAAATATGTTGACGCCTTGCATGGACAACTACCAGTCGGAGGTGGCAGTCTTCGTGGGAACCCAGACGTGTAACATATCGTCTCTTAATGACTTCAACTTATACTGCAAACCTCCAAACAAAGCACCAGATGGAGAGACACAGGCAAAGGTTACGGTAAGATAGCTCTAAAGTGTGCACCGAGTAATCCTCAAAAAACTACTGTACTGCAAGTTAATGCCTTCTAAGTTTTCACAGATTTTATCAATTTATTTTTTATATTACCACTCTGAAAGCTTACCATACATGAGTTTGTTTCTTTGTTTAAATTTAAATTTGTTCTTGTTTCATTTGGTATCATTAATAGTATGTATCATATTTCTATGATGATATGGATCATCCTTCTGGAATCAACTGCTTTCAACCCGTATTTCACATGCACACCCACGAGGACATGTAGTCTTTAAAAGTAGTTTTAACCATTTAGGATGCTGCATTTTTCGATTTTTTCTACTTTTCTTTAGTCTCTATGCAGTTTTCAGGCACGTTTGATGTTAAATGCATTTATGACACTTAAGTTTTGTATTTTATTTACTGTTCATACAGTATTTTACAGCATCTAGAATGGCTTTTTTTATCTGATTTTTATTTATCATAATCGTAATCTCAACATTTCTACAAAAGCGAAGTCATGGGAACGAGCTGATTCACAGGTGCAAAATTTACTGATTTTATAAGCAATATGATCATGTTAGATATGTAGATGTTTATTTTTATGCTTACTTATATATGCATTTATAATGCATGAAATGAATTAAGAATTTGTTGGTTTTTTGCTGCAGGTGATGGTTGGTAGAATCCTCAGGTTTGACATTGGTGAGCTTGATTACCCTAATGACCAGACATCCGTCTTCTGGCCAATCATAGTCGGAGTCATCGGAGGAGTCTTAGTTGTCATCATCATCGTACTTCTCCTCATCTTCTGCATCATCAGTTCAAAGAATGAACGTCAATATGGGAAACTCCAAGCACAGATGGAAGCCCTGGAAAGTGGTGTTAGAAATGAATGCAAACAGGGTTAGCAAATAAACCATCGTAATAACTCTTTCTTTTAGTTTTCTTTCTTCTTTAAGCTGACCTTGCATTGCTTTTTTGGGTGTAATACCTTTTTTTATCTTCACCTTTACTTTATTCATTTGTCGCTTATGTGTTACATTGTCTAACTGCATATTATACTTTTGTAAGTAGAAACTGTTTGAGTTAGTTTTTACAGTCAATGAAAAAATTAATGAATTTCTCTCTTATATATGATTTGCATTTTTCTCTCTTGTCAGCATTTACGGAGCTGCAGACCGATGTTTCTGACTTTACGAGTGACCTTAACGTTATTGGAATTCCATTTTGGGACTACAGAATGTATGCCTTCAAACTGCTCTTTCCAATGGTCGTCAGTCACCAAGTCCTCTACATTAACACTGCTGTCAGTATACACGATCTCTTAAAAGTTTTTAGATCGTTTGAGGATATATCACTTATCAAGAACACTTATTGTAACCATCTATTGGAAAAGTACAATTGAGAGCCAATCAAACAACAGACTGTGGTCCACAGTCTGGATCACTGGACCTTTTTCTTGTAGACTGGGCAATAATCTGTGGCACAGAAAATTTTCCATACTAATTACTTGTTTTCAATTTCTCATGTTTTGCCAACTGGGTTATAACTGATGCTGACTTTCTATCTAATTGAAAATGTTTTAAATTGAAGCTACTTAACCAGAGGCTAAATAATTCATGAGACTGAGGTTTAAGATAGTGGATAAACTTCTAGTCTAAGTTTGTCAGCTACTGTCAATATATGAGGACCAGATGACTTGCGATATAATTAATGCAATTGTTTACACACAGATGAAGCACTTGATTAAGACATTGAGAATTGTAAAGACTTCAAGCTCTCCAGTTAGGCCATATACTTTATTTTATTTGTTAAATAACTTTGAACTACTTAGACCACTGCATTGAAATTAAAAAGCCATTATGTTTAAAAGTGAACCATTTATATGATTAGCTTTTATATAATCGATATCAGAGAGGGCCACATAGTTGTTAAGTGACGACATGCAATGAATAGGCTGGCTATGAAAAACAACTGTGAGGGGTGAAAACATATATGTAGAGTTGGCAATTACAATTATCATTTCTGTTTTACTTAGTTGAAAACTACGATTAAATTTGTAAGTTTGATAATTTCTTTGTAATGAAGAAAATGTCCATTGCTGAGAGTCAGTGTTGGGTCGTTTTCTGTTGCAGAATGGAAGGAGACTGCGTGAATTTGGTGAGAAGATGCATCGGTTTAATCAGATGCTCGGCAGCAAGTACTTCCTTCTGACATTCATTCGGACAATGGAGAAGCAACCGCAGGAGTTTGGAATAACGGATAGGTCAGCATCTATTAACTCTCTAGTCATTATTCTTACCCTCTAACCATCTGGTAACCATCTGGACATCTTCTAACCCTCTGGACATCATATAACGCTCTTGACATATTTCAACCCTCTGGACATCTTCTAACCCCCTGGGAATCTTCTAACTCTCTTTCATGTTTACCCTCGGCTGTCAACCAAGTTAGAATAAATGGGACTTGACATGCTTCATATTGGACATCAGTAGATAATGAGATTTTTGATTCCATTTTCTGTGAGTTTTAAATTACTTTTTAAAACGAGTTGTTAAGTAACACTGTGGCAATAACTATTTAATAGATTTTGGTTTCTGTTCAGGTCAAAGGTCGCCTCACTTCTTAGCGTGGTCCTAATGGATAAGATGGAGTATGCAACTGAGTAAGCTGATTACACTAATTGTTGCTACGTTAGCTACATTACACACTTGTTTTACATATGAAATAGTACCATCAGTGGAGTGTGACATCTGGCTGTATAAAACCCTGCTATTGCATTTTTAGGTTTGATTATGTATTTAGTGCACATGTTATGCACCCAAGGTCAATAAAGTTGAATCTGCGATAATTGTGAAACATCGCAGGTGTGTGTGTGTTTCGCAAAGTCTGCCCAGCCAGCACGAACCTGCAATTGTTGGAGTTATGACCCAGTTCGCTACCGAATGGACTGCTGTCACATTCTTGTGCACTCAATGTCAATGTTCTTCCCTACCACTTAAAAAAATTTGTCATTTTATGCATCATAATTCTGAATACAATAAATTACTAAACATTAAGACATCGTATTTTAATCCTTTCTGTGTATTGTCATTTGCATAAAACATTGAAAATTGTAATTTAATCATTGATTGACGATGGCTTATTTATTTTGTTCAACAGAATCATCAAAATTCTTCTCGATGACCTCATCATTAAATCAATAGACAAAAGAGCGCCAAAGCTGATGTTACGAAGGTAAGCAACTCATACGCACATATCCAGTGTCTTCTTCCACCTTCTCCAGGTATTGTGGCTTTTGCTTCTAAGTCTTTCTCTTCCTCTGTTGCAGAATTGCCTGAAGTCTACTTATAAACTTTGCTTGGATTTGGAGCACCTCGTTGATTGATGATTTAATTGGTGTTCCATTATGATTACAATGTCAGCTCTTGTTTAAGTTAACACACTGTCATATATATACATACAATTAATAAATATATATATATATATTTGTATTGACTACAATGAACTTAGCTGAAACATGAAACTTAATGCTGATTAATTCTAACATATGCATAGTTCAAACCAGATATTGTGTTAATACTGATAAATTTTTGAATGTTTTATTTCTGTTCATTACCACAATGTCACAGTTGGTCTTTTCAGTTGCACAATGTCCCTGCAATTGGGTTTTATCCTGCTCAAAAACAACTGTTAATGACATTGGACAATTTTTTTGCATCACCAACCAGAGGAATTTTGTCTGTGTCAGCTGGAATGTAAACACAGTATCCAGAGATTCAATGACCTTTTTGAAGGACTTCTAAGTTTACTCTCATCCAAATATAGGACCTGTGTAGCATCCGAACATTAATAGATGGTCCCACTGTGTTGTGCTTTTGTTTATTTCTGGTGGTAATTGTCTGGTACTTTTTGTTGTTGATAGAGCAGAGACCGTTGTGGAGAAGTTGCTGGCGAATTGGTTGTCGTTGTCAATGTTTGGATGCCTGAAGACGCACGCGGGTCATGCGTTGTTCATGCTCTACAAGGCGGTGAAGCATCAGACGGAGAAGGGTCCGATCGATGCAGTAACTGCTGAAGCAAGGTACTCCCTCTCCGAGGATCGACTGCTGAGGGAGAAACTGGAAGCAAAAACGCTGGTCAGTGCCAATGATGACAATCCTCTGTCCCATTCTGTGCATTCAGGTCGTTCACAGGGGAAGATGCGGACAAGTGCGGACAGAGGGATGAGGGGGTTCTTGGATTATGCGGACGTTCGCATGTGAACATGCTAAATTATCGCCAAAATTACGTCTAATGGTAATAATGGTACTCGTAGTTGCTTATTAGTAGCTTTAGGGTATACTTCACATTTGATAGAATGATATAGAAAGTTTACATGCAAATAGGTGTTTATAAAATTTAAGTTTTTTACATGGCTTTTATTCAATCTCATTCTTTGTCAACAAATGTCTATTAAAAAGCGAAGCAGTACAACAATTATCAGCATTTGCAATGGTGGCCGACACATGTATGATGCGAACGTCCGCACGGGGGGCTGGATCAGTCGAATGCGGACAAATGCGGACAAGAGGGAAGGTGGGGTCGAAAAGTAGGCTTTTTGCGGACGTTCTTTATGGACGACCCCTTTGGACATCCTTGTGTTTTGTCCATTACTCTACGGGTTCTCGGCGGTATATTTCTGTAATATAATAATAATATTACAACCTCTATGGTGCCGTCGCTCAACCGAGGCTGAAGGAAAGTGCTGTACATGAGTTCACAAAGTTAATGGCAATCATATTGCTGATGTTTATTTTCTCATATTTGAAATTGAAATGTGATCAAAAACATGTGGCTTAGTTCTGTAAAATTCAGCACATTTTTGTTTTCAGAATGTAAAAGTTTATGATGCTGACAACATTGGCCAATCTCCAGTTGCATGCAGAATGTTAGACTGTGATACAATAACTCAGGCAAAGGAGAAAGCGCTCGATGCCATCTACAAAAACACTCCATTCTCTAAGCGACCGTCACGAAACACCATCGATCTAAGTCAGTTGAAGAACTTGTAATGTGATTATGTGACTTTTATTGATTTGAACATGTTCTTAGTTCTGCCATTCACTTCTTTGCATTCACTATGCCCATGGCTTCAGTTTTTTTCCTAGATTCAATGCTGTTTATCAAATCACTTAACGAGTCTTTGATGAACTGTGCACATTACCGAATCTATTCTTACACAAATAATGCCATGACTGGTACATTACAATGCTGTTCATTATATTGTATTAATTGTCTGAGGCATATGTAGTATTGACATATTGATGGACCTTATACAATCGCTTTAATTCACTTCTCAGCCAGTCATCTTGAGTAGTGATCTTGTCGTCGCATCTTACTAAATTCAGTAATTGAGTTTCAATAAGGTAAGTACTTTTTAAAACATTATGCAGGGTCAAAAATCAGTCAAAAACCATTTTTCACTTCTCCAACCAGATAAAATCTTTGATGAAGCAGTTATTCAGTTGGTTTTTAGTATGTAATTCATTTCTAACAGCCATATTTTTCAGCCAATTTGAAGAAACCCCTTAGCCGATCTGGCAAACCATTTAATCAAGAGAGAAATTCCTCATAGGTAGACTATTTGCACTGTACAAATATGATACATAGTTTTGCACAATCCTTGTGTTGCTGTGATGTTCAATACAATGTTCAATGCATAGCCATCCTTGTACATTTGTTTGGTTTTACACGAGGTTTTCGACTGTGTTTAGGATGGCATGCAGGGAAGCATTTAGACGGTTACCCCGACCCACGCGACTTTTTACCACTGAATGATCAAGACGTCACTACAAAGACAATCGATGCGTGGAAACGGGTGAACACGCTGTCTCACTATTACGTCAACGACGAATCTGTCTTTCAGCTGCAGAAGAACAACAAAAGTGAACCAGTCTATCAGGTTCATGGTATGCAAACCAAGTTCTGCCTAGAACTTATTTCACAGTTTATGGTTTATTGTGACCTTGACTCTACAGCCAATATGTTATTAATGAGATTTTAACAAACTGCAAATGGTCCAACGTTTGCTAGCAAGAGCCATAGCAAAATCCTCTAAGCATCAGTACATCACACTAGTGTTGGTTTAATTGCTTAGTGTCCAATAAGCAGAGACTTCAGTTTGAAATCTGATTTCTAGTTTACTAAGCATTGCATTCGAAATAGCTTATCCATCTATTCACCTCTTACAAAATTTCGCTCTATCAATGGTGAATACCAACTCTTGCTGTGCTTCATGTTAAAACATAACCTCTTCCAGTCTAATTGTGGCTCTTAATTGTTGGTGTTAGCATGCATTGCTGAACTTTGTAAAAATGGCATATTATGAAATTACATTTGTATTGTAAAACACCATTAAGCTTTCCAGTATTTTGGAGGTTGGTTCAAAGGTTGATTTCACTTGAATTGATATTTGATTGATGCTTTTTCATTGTGATAAAAGCACCAGAGAAATCAACAGATTAGATACTTTGTTGTGAAATGTGACAAGGCTTCACTTACACTCAAGATTGACGATTTATTTCATACTGCATTTAAAAAATTTGTGTACGTTTTCCTTAAATTTTCTAACTCTTCTGTACATAGATATCCAGTCTCTGAGTTTTACATATACCAGTTGCATAGATGGTTCTACGAGTGGTACTGGGTAGCAATCGATTTACTATGTACAACATCATTTATACATAATTATGCTTAGCAGTTGGATTATAGTTCTGTTAAAACATAATGTAGTGAAAAAATACACTGTTGATAGTTATTTCTAAATCATGAAGCTAGCACATCTGAGGGTGATAGTGCCTTTGATTTTTTTTTAGTAAATTGAGCTAATGATACAAAATCAGTTATACAAAATGATTGTCTCTTTAACATGGTACATGCATGCAACTTGATACTTGTTGATTTATTCATGATCTTTATTGCAGGAATGATTGAACTAGAGAGTGGTACTCTTATGAACACCATTCGTCTGGAAGAAGGTGCTAAAGTCTGGCATCTGGTGAGGGACAGCTTTTGCAGAAAATTTTGCAATTAACTGGATTTTAAAACTGTTAACATATTTGATAGGGAATAGGTGCCCAGAAGCTAGCAAACATTTAACCTGTGTAGAAATAAGGCTTATAAATATATTATATCTAATTTCACTTCTGGAGCAGTTTGTGTTTAATTGTCGATGCTACTAGCATTAGTGTTGCTATATCATTGTACTAAGTGTTTCTTACCTGGATTGTTCGAACTTCTATCTCTTCTTGGTATCTTTGAACAACCCCTCTGGCACAATGAGAAGTTGATGCCCCGTGCTTAACAAATTTCAAGATTACACGTACGTGTGTCTTTTCTGCTGAGGGTAAGACTTTTGAGTTTAAGGTGTCTGCTGTATTTTACTTTATTTCAATGGTCTTTAAAAATACTTTCAGGTGAAGCACGAAGATATAATGAACAACGTGAGCAGAACGCAAAAGGTGATATCGGAGATCTTTCTGACACGCCTTCTGTCGACTAAGGTATAATTGCTTTATTTAAAACACGTCTAATCCCAGTGGCAGAGGTCTTTATAATAGAGCAATAGCAAAATGAACTGGGGATTTTTTATAGCAGAATTATTTGGTAAGGCAACTTAGTACTTAAGTTAAATAGCCGGAATTCAGTTTTTGACTGTTTACGTGGATGATGTATGTACGTGTTGTCTGAGCATTTATATAGTCCATTTAATGAACTGAGAACATCACAAAGGTATTGGTAATCAACAGTTTAGTGGATATATCACAGGCATTTGTCTTTGAAATAATTGATATTGGCTAATATCGAAATTTTAATAGTACTAATATCTCTTCAATGGAGAAAGCTAATTCTGCAGCACTCCTGTTAGATTGCTAAACAATGTTATTTTAAGTGCCTAAATAACTAATTAAATAAAAGAGAAAGATTTGAGTCAGTTGAAAGTCACTTTTATCTCAAAGACAGAAAACCCAATCATACTATTCTTTAATTACTTAATTATTTTTATGGAATCATTTGTGTTTGTTGTTAAAATCTTAGATGACGTTACAGCAGTACATTGATGATCTGTTTTCAACGATACTCACAGTGGACAGTTCCTTACCTCCAACTGTCAAATACTTGTATGACTTCCTTGACAGTGCTGCCCAGAGGCATGGCATCAATGATTATGAAGTTGTTCATGCATGGAAAAGCAACAGGTAACAAGTTTGAAAGGCACATGAGTTTCATTTATGACTGATTTGAGCTAATAATGAGATTATGAAACTGAATAGGCAGTTCAAAAATGCAAGGAAATATGATCACTGGCTAATTTGATGAATAACCCTTAACCCAATCCCTAAGAAAGAGATTTGTCAATTTATTTCAATTTACTTAATCCTGAAAAACTGATTTATCGGTTTTGATGTCTGGGCAAAAGGGTTAAATGATTACTTAGAGAAGCTAAGTAGTCATTTAACCCTTTTGCCCAGACATGTATTGGAGAATGGATAATACGGATATTGTTGTACTCGGTTTGACCATCGTCATTTCCAGAACATGTTGCCAGCCATCTCTATATTGATATCATCTCCAGGTTATGTGTAGTAAAAAAAATGTTAACACACGTTGGAATTTGCCAGTTCGGTGTAACAGTTGAAAATTAGAAGCACAATACTTGCTTGGGCTTGCAGTCATTGTATTGTTGTTTATAAGAGTGTTAAAAGTGAAACCTATTGATATTATATAAACTAAAATAATTCACTGATACTTTCAATAGACTGAGCACAGTATCAACTAAATACTGAATAAAAATAAACACGAAAAAAACAAAGGTGCTGAAGAAAAGTAAAGGAAAGGAAGCTGTAATCAGAATACACATTGTAGGAAGAGCAACAGAACAGGTGAAAGAATTCGTGTGATCACAACAGATGCCAAATATCACTGAGAAGGATATCCAGAGGAAAAGAGGCATTCTAGAAAAGAAGAGAACTTTTGAGAAGAAAACTAAACAGGAATCTGAAGAAAAAGAATGGTAAAGACATTGATATGGAGTCTGGTGCTATATGGAGCAGAGACATAGGCCATGAGAAAAGTTGACGTAAGAAGGATGGAGGGGCTTTCAAAATGTAAAAATCAGCTTGACAAAGCAGAAAACAAATGAAGAGGTCATGGAAATGATTGAAGAAGAAAGAGCCCTTGTATACAAAGTATGAAAGAGACAAAGCAAATGGATGATGTAATAGGAAAGGAGTGGTGGTCGTTTGAAGCTGCTTAAGAGGCAGAGAACCAGAAGACTTAATGAACCATCCTGATAAACTGATTTATCAAGATGGAGCAGTGGAAACTCACTACTAAGAACAGTCATAGAAGGAATAATGAGGGGGAGGCAGAGAAGAGGATGACCAAGACACACCATGCTGGATTGGATGTTGACAGAGGGATATGGAAGGCTTAAAGAAGAGGCACAATAGGAAAAGGAGTGGCAGTCGTTTGAAGCTGCTTAAGAGGCAGAGAACCAGAAGACTTAGTGAACCCTGTTTGAACTAATGTACCCTAATAACAATTATATTAGTGCAGATGGCTTGAAAACTTTAGATCCACAGAAGTAAATTTGGTTCTGTTGTGTTTCAGTTTGCCATTAAGGTTTTGGGTGAACCTGATAAAGAATCCTGAGTTTGTTTTTGACATCAACAAGTCTCAAGTCGTCGACTGTTGCTTATCTGTCATTGCTCAGACATTTATGGACAGTTGCTCAACACATGAACATCGACTCGGAAAGGTACCTCAACCTAAGGCAGTAAAACAGCAAATGTTAATGTAAAAACTGCACAGTTTTAATAACAACATACAATAAGTGATGGCACCTGATATTGACTGGTTCCATATGCTGCTTTTAAAATCTTAAGAATGTAGAGCATTGAAATGTTAAAGAAGAAGCAGAATGTTTCTGTATAGAAATTTCTTTCATATGTACTTGAGTGGTTTCTTGCAAGCTCTGTGCACCTGGGTTACTTACTGCTTAGAGCCTTCTCCAGTCTATCATTTGGAATGAGGCATGTGTCCTTTGCCGCTTCTTTCCATGGATTTTAAATATCTGTTTAATGAATTGCCAGGCATAATGTTGGGAGCATGATAGTTCATTGGTTTGTATGTTTGACTGCCAACTAAGAAGTCTGTTGTTTAAATACCTGATACAACAGAAGGATGTTTCATGACTTCTGTTCCACTAGCACTCAATAGCGAATTTGGCCAAAATATACACTGTCTACCGAGTTTGTTTTCTCAGTGAGAAAAGGGACCTAATCCACCTGCCATCACAAGCCAAGGGTAAGAAAGTGATTTCCACTTGGCACTAGGTTTAGGGACTGTTCTACTTCTAACCAAGAATATAAAGAATTATTGAATGATTGTAATAATGTATGAGCCGTATGTTTCTAGTTCTTTGAGATAATCTTCATATGTTTTATCACAATTGCTGTAGGATTCTCCTTCTGCAAAGCTTCTATTTGCCAAGGACATTCCCAGATACCGTCAGCTGGTCAGCCGATTCTACCAGGGCATCAAAGATCTGCCGTCTGTTACCGAGGATGCAATGGCCAGTGCTATGGCTGATCTCTCTGTTGTGAGCATCTCATTCAGTCACAGATTGATGTTAACAAACTAAGATTTACTAATGACTACTGATGCACATTCAGACAAAATGTTTCAGGTTCCTGAAGGGGTTTTCTTGATTTATTGCACACACAATATCAGAATCTCAAGATGAGGCACAGGCAAGTGGGCATTAGTAGTGGTTTTCGAATGTTGTTATGCAGGATCTGCTGAGGAGGTGGCAAACCCAGTTTTGCATCCTGCTGTATAGAACACCATGCAGAACATCTGACCACCATCTCTCACAGTTTTAGATGACAAGTTACGATCAGTGTTATAATGGGTTTTAAACATCGGTTACAAGTAGTGTGGTGTGGGTTGCAAACAGTTTGGTAAATGGCTTTTAGATGAAGCTTAGAGTTCTACCCAACTTGCTCTGAGACGAAGGGATTGTGTAAGTCAGTTGAAATGCATTGCTCTGGTCTTGAATTTGCTTGGTTGTGGCTTGATAATTTGTCTTCTTATTTTGTCAGTTTTTATTGTTTTGTGTACAATGGATCCAAAATTGTTTTTTACAGACATACAGTGCCGAATTTAATCAGGAAGTAGCCCTTCATGAGCTATATAGTTATGCCTCAAGGTTCAAAGAAGAGGTAGAGTTTTTAGTTTGTTTCTCTCCTTGCTATTTTATATATTTAAGTTGATTGCAGAATGGAGAAATAATTTCCCAGTCTACTAGTCAAACAGTATCATAATAGTTCTTTTTAATGTCATTTTGTGTAGTCAAGGTAATATTACAGTGCCTTAGAGTACAAATGAATTATTTTGATTGTTCTATTCTTTTAAAGCACTTAATATAGGTTCAAAGTAAGTGAATCTGAATCTAAGGTGTGGTGAATTTCATTTATTGAGTCTAATGTTGTGTGACTGAAATGCCAAAGCAGATGATAGATGTTTAAAGAAACTTTTGTTGGTTTCTTTAGTTGGTAGTGGCTCTGGAAAATGATCCCTCTGCAAAGAAACTACATCTGGCCGAACATTTTGAACAGCTGCACTCGATAAAAGATGAAAATCCAATGAACTCAACTGTATGAACTTAATGTAGGTCTTAGTGAGTCACCGACAAAACTTGGGATCGAATGGACCGACGACATGTTTGGCCATTGTCATCCCTTCATCAAATGTGATAGTGAGAAACAAGAACCATGGCTTCATCAAATCAAAGAGTTTCCTCAAGGACTCAATGCTGTTTGTCAAATGACTTCACGAGTCAGATCAAAGAAAGCATAGAAGCGCTGATTCTACGAAGAGCCAAAATATCTCCACAATCTGTAGATGTGCTCCCTTTACATGAGCAGTGATAGAATGTTAATGTACAAATGTACCTAGACACATAACGGGTACATACATGTCTTTGTACATGCAAATGTGCTAAGCATATACAAATGTACATATTAATGTGTATTATTAAGTGTAAAACTATACTAGTGAACTATGGGTTAAGAGGAAACACGCTGCCTGATCATTTAGTGATTATGCCCAAAAAGCCAAATAGGTCAACTGTTTAAGCTGAAAACAGTTTGCACTTCTCAGTTAACTGTTGTATATTCCCTTGTCAAATCAGGTGATTTTTAACAAAGAGTATATTATAAAAAGAAGAGTGTATCTTGGAATGGAGACATTTAAGATAGTGACAAATTCAAACTGCAACGTTTGTGTGGTTTGTCACAAGGTTTATCTTTAAGAATACTACTCTAGTGTTAATTATGCATTATGTTATGAAATCTACAGAAAACAGTTTGGTTTAATCATTTACCAGATTACTAAGATCGTGTTTGAGGAAAATGTGTAAGGTTATCTCTTATTGTCCACAAACATGTTCCCGGCATAAGGTTATGATTGATAAAATTATTGTCGTTATGGTTTCTGGCCACATTATGGCTTTACTGCAGGTATCCTTGGTTCAGATCTTGTGTTCATTTTGTGTGATGTGATGTTAGTATGATAATGTATAGTGTGTGCAATGCATAACAGATTAACGGATGTGTGGCAGGTGACCAGTGAGACGATGACGTTATAATTATTATTCCTAGACTGAGGCTAACACTGTTGTCGTGTTTGATATTTCTGTCTGACGAGTCATTATGTGAAATCCAATCCTATCACGTGATGGGGCAAGGGTTAGGGTTGAATTTACTGCCTTACAAATAATGAAGTGCACAGAGCAACTAGAAGAGAGATGTCGCATTTCTAGTAAAACTCTGAGGGAATTGGTAGGTTCAAAAGAAGACAGACATAATTTAAAAGTATGAGCAATGCTCTCTGTTTATGATCTAACGAGATGGCTGGAGAACGTTTTTGGGAAATAAACAGAAATTGCAGACTTTTTAGTAAAGTTTACTGAGCAGGGCTTAATGTTACCCATGTAAAAATGAAGATATTTGCTCATTTACCTGCAAGTGAAATTAGAACAGAGTATAAATATGTATACATATATAGGCATGTCTAATTCAATTCTTTGTGGTTATCACAATTACCTGTTTAGTGGTAATATACCGTAGAAATGCATTTCTTGTGCTTTAGGTTTTTTTTCAATTGTGCAGGGCATTTGTAGCAATGAATAAGGTATTGATGCTTGTAGTACAGATATTTAGTCAGAAACAACTGCATTATGCCAAACAGTAGAAATAACTTATCTTTAGTTAACTTCGTTAAGCCAATCCTAAAGATCTGCTGTAAATGCGCCACTGGAACAGGCAGTGTGTGGTGCAGTGACAGTTTTGCCTCACACATTTCACTTGGAATATTTCAGAGTTCTGACTTTTAGACATTGTTTCAATTAACTTGTTTTTGATATTTTGGTAATGTGGATATAAATCTCTGTATTTAAGCTAATGCTGTTCATACAGCATCATGGCTAATTTAACTTAATGCATGTTTGATATTATTATTATCTTTGTAAAAATGCCATTTTTTGATGCTTATGCCGCAGCTCGTGTGATAAATCACGTATATGCTAATTTTATTTTGTTGCAGGTGGGTACTGTTCATTATATGTATGCAAATAATATTTGTGTGTTGCAGTGCTTTTGTATGTGTGCTGTTGTTATAAATTTCTATTTGACTTTCCAGGTACATAACTTAATTATGAAAAATGATTGCATAAATCGTGTGAATTAGGAATTTTGTTACGTAGATCAAGTAGCTTGTTTTGAAAATTTGTGATACTCTTTCTTGTGTTGAAAAATCTGATCAAAGTAGACTGGTTTTGCTTTGCATTTTATCTATAAATTACAAATGCTTGTATTAGAAATCCATTTTACTAACGAAAATCACTGCAGCCAATTCCATAATAGCTCTCAGATAAATGCCCAGAAGTGTTGTCAATATGGTGAGCAGTTTATTGTGTACAGAATTCCTCTTTCACGTTGTGTTTAACTTCTAATTAAGTCTTCCAAATGCTCATGTTTGCTTCTGCAGATTAGTCGTTTTGCATTGTAAAAACTATGTTTTACAAAGATAAATGTTATTACATCTGCTGTGCTAAGTATTAAGCACTCATGATCACAGACCTGTTCAACATTCGTTAATGTTTGTGACTTTACATTAATCAAAAGTAATATGTACAGTTTATATGTGATCGGTAAATATTTAGAGATTATCATGTATGAAAATTTGGAAGGTTTAAAGAAAAGTATGGTAAATATGTGCAAATCTGAATTGTTTTCTATGAAATATGCTGTTTTAGGCAGCAATACTGTAATAATACTCAACCCAAACATCACCACTTTATTCAGTCTTGTATTAATATTGAAAGAAATTGAACAAATAAAATTTATACTTAAGAATTAAAACAAGAGTTCAAACATTACAGTACTGCTCGTACATTCGTGTAAATAATTGCACTTCTTTGAAGCAGTGCTTAATATACATAAGGTGTGTCTGGTTTTGAGCGACCTTTCTTTGTTATTGTCCAGGGTTACAATGCTGGTGTAGGTTTATCTGCACTTTTGACTAGGGTGTTGGGCAAGCTTCACAATGACTTCATAGAAATAGCTAAACATGCTAAAAACAGACATGCTTAGATGATTAATTGTTCTGTAAACTAGTTCCAGCTAAAATAATTCTAACATAAAATACTTGAGATTCCTCTTTATACAGTAGGAGAACCAAGTCACGGGTGTCAAGCGAAGCTGTTTCAAGACAACCTAGTACAGACTACATATTATGTTTTACTTGAAGTCATGTTCTTCAGGTTTTGCTGCTTGGCTGAGATCAGGCATAGGCATGTTGAAACCTTTTTTGCCACGCACCCAGTATGTTGTCATGATGCCTTTCCCCTAAATGTAAACATCACTTGTATTGCATTGCAGTGAGTTTAATGTCAATCTGGACCAGTTCTCTAATTGCATTGATCATGAACATCCTTGAAAATTCGATCACAAAGAACTCGGTTTCCTTTAATGTAAGAACTGCTCATAGGAAGATTGTAATAATACTGCATGAAACTTCCAAAACCACATTCAAGTAAACTCATGGCATGTGACGCGCGTCACTCTGGACGATGGCGCTATATAAAAGTCATCGATCGACAGAAGCGTAGGAGGACTACGGATGAGAATGTCTACCTGACACATGAGATGGGAGACATCAAGGGGCTTTGCCTGAACAGAAGGCCTCAATACAGACACCAAGGAATATGCAAATATCAACGGAGTGTCGAGCAGCGAAACCTGACGCCTCGAGGCGGACGTCTACCCCTTCCATCTCTACAACCCACAGACCAGAAATTCATGAATCAGTTGGAGATTTGGTCTGGACCGGCTGGTTGACACTAATCATGAATAGGGGACAATTCCGACACGAACGGTGCAATCTGTTAGGCGGCACAACGGTAGTAATGGAATTCATTGTCAGTAATAAGGCTCAGCCATAACAGCTGCTAGTCAAACAATAACTGGACGCCCCCAGGAATCTGACGTTACGCTAAGGACGCCAAGACCCGACCAACCAGGGTTTAGTAATGGTTTCTGCAGATGACCTGTCATCCAATAGAGATACGAGTTTTGCGTTTGGGATGGCGATGGAAATCACCTCTAGAAGGGTTCATATAGCGTAGCAAGAAAAGGAACAGGGACTTGTTTCGAAACTTGGGGAGACGCTAGGTCGTTCTGACGATAAGGATAATCAACGTAGTTGGGAATCCCGTCTCCAACGTAAACCAGGGAAACATGAACACTATAACAACAAGTAGGCCTAAGAGGAGAAAGAAATGAAAGACGAGCCAGAGGCGGATACTATAGAGGGACATCCCTGAAAAGCAAGCTAGCTGAATAATTTATTGGGAGCGACTCTTTCAACTTCAAAGGTAACTTTCTATGTAGAATGAAGCGTCTGAAGAAAAAAACAGAGAGGAAAACAAAGCCATGATGATGAGTCAGAGGCAGAGACTGGGAGGGAGGAGGAGGGAACCTATTCGGCTATTTCCCTTCCCAACCCCAGGACCAAGTCTCCGCCTCTGCGACGAGCCCACAAGAGCACATTTAGTAGAATGGAACAGTATAACGTCCAATTATTAACCATGCAGTTTAAAAAAGTGTCACCGACTTTGACAAAGTCGTCAGTTCACAAGAGTCGAACAATAGAACGCCTGATCGCAAACTTATATTGCGCCACAGTTAGAATAAAACAATTCAGGTGCGCTAAGACGCCTGTCAGTCATTGTTTACTTTGCAACGTTCACGAAATTTTAATTATTCATTTTTCCATCAGGCGTAGCCGTCGAAAACGTAGTCCAGACTCACGCAGCGTTTGAGAAGAGACGGTAGAGGAAGCGATTCAAGTGTCGCTTCCAGTTTTAGTCCGAGTATCTTCCGGATACTGGAGACGGAGAGGTCAACCAGAGACAGAGGGTTCGTCGCCTGGATAACGTACCACAGCCAGAAATCGCAGCTCTCGGGCGATGCAGAATTTTCCGAGATGTTCAGTTCGTTGAGACTGTCCAGCGGACACATGGTGGCGCCACATTCGATGAGCAACTGCGCCATCTTGAAATAGCCTTTGGTAAGTGCGCACTCGAGTGGCGTCATCTGACGAGTGACGTAGCCGGCTTTTACTTCGCCGACGATATCTGTACGGCAGTTGGTCCGTAGTAGAACAATGGCGGTTGGTAGTAGGTTATTGAGAACGACCGATAACAGCGGTGTCACATTGTTATCGTCTGAAATAATTACTCAAGGCAATCAGTACGTGTGTATGTTTACGTTAGCAACTATTCAGCTTCTAATAGGCGCGTTATGAGTCTTGTATTATCAGTCGACATCATCGATTAATCTAGAATTCTAAGCATAGAAAGACCGAAACGATTCAGAGCACCAACATTCTTACTTATTTATATCTTCATACTTCAGATATGTATACATGTATGTATGTGTGTGTATGTAATGTATGTATGTATTTATGTATGTATGCATGCATGCATAGACCTACGTAAGACATGCATGTATGAATGTGTGTATGTATGACATTGTATGTACGTATAAATGTATGTACGTATGTATGACATTGCATGCATGTATATTTTGGTCCATGCATCAGACCAACATTCCAGCTTAATGGTCATACCCCATTGGACCATCAATGTTATGTTTGAGCATCCCCATTCCTACAGAATGCGCGTTAAAAGGTTTAGGCTTAACATATAATTCTGATAGAATTTTGCATGTAATAGTCGTACGTAAGCCTACCTACGCGTAACTGGCTCCCATCGCGTATTGCGAATTGTCTGGCCGCGTTTAGCGACACATGAACACACGGAGACACATTCAACCGTGCGAGCAACAACGTACACAGGCTTATTATGAGCTTGAACGCAGGCTCTCTTTAGCAGTCCATAGATAACCAGGAATAGCCTACTGCTGTAGCAACCGCTCTAAGTACTTAGACCCATAGCTAGGACTGAGCCAGCTTATGATATACAGGTCAACAATTTACAAGTATACCTACTGTGCAGTGTGCACATATTCTATAGGGAAATCAGGAGCCATTTGGTAGAATAACGTGATTGACTCTGCGATGAGATATTATCTACAGAAAGTCTCGAGTAAAATCTGTCGTTCGGTCCTTCCCTATCATCTCGGGAAAGCCTTAAAGGTGGTCTATCTGGCCAAAAGACGGATAAGATTGCTTCCATAGTTCAGGAAATCGTATTCATTAAGCCGCTACTTAATTTTTTTGGATTATAAGAGGCCCTTAGGCAATTATGACGTGTGAATTAGACACGACTCCATTAGTGCAACGTTCTGAAGTCTGTTCAAAAACTCATAGCATGAATCTAACGATCCTCAGCCTTCTCGCTCTTGTCCTGAACGACACTAGCCTTTACAGCTACTCTGCTCCCTCTGGCACCCCGTCTAATTCGAGTCAGCGCTCGTGAATAAGATCGTGCCCTGCGCTTGGCTTTGCGGTGTCGCCTTAGAAGTTTGGAGATTAAGTTTGCAATTACAATGAATATGTGGAGTTTCTACTATAATGTAAGTATGCGCAGAGAAATGCTACTCAAAATTATATAATATATATATATATATATATATATATATATATATTATAAATAATTTATATATGATACTTCTATGTGTCGTGTCACATTGTATATGATAAGATTCTTTGTATTTCTGACGCAATTAATGGATCACAATATTGGGGCCATCTGGGGCGTTTTATACCTGGTATATCGGGGTCGGCGCCGTGATCTAGAAATAGCTGGACAAGTTCAGTGGCGCCCTGTTCAGCGGCCATCTTGATCGCCGTGCCGCCATATTTATGCCAGCTGGAGCGTACTGGAAGGTCGTTCAGCAGATAGCCGGAACGAATGAGCATTGTTGCGACGCTCAAGTCATCCGGGGTCACGCCCTTTCCACTGCGCTTCGACTTGTACAAGAGATTGAGCATAGAATTGAGGTTAGCCTCGTCACGATGGTTGACGACACTTCCGGCTTCAAGCAGCAGACGAACGTAGTCCAATCGATCCTTCTGAGAATAAACTATGGCCACCTATCGACGGGGAAACAAATTCTAATGATGGCTTTGCCAAGAAGTTCAAAAATTGTGACCACATAATTATGTATGTTAAAGAGATATTGCAGAAATTGACCCTTTTATACCAATAACCTATTTCGATACGACCAACCATGAATGTCAAAAACCTGCTACAGCGTGTCTACCTGTGTCGAGGAAGTATTGAAAAAGAAGTCTTATCAGTTATTCGATTTTTCGCATTTCGACGACACCAACATTAGCAGAATAATGCTGTTAATGATGATAATGGTGATGATGATGATGACGACGACGACGATGATGAGGACGATGATGATAATGACCATGATGATAATGACCATGATGAAAACTACGACCACGATGACGATAATGGTGACATAGACAATCATAATAATAATGATGATTTTGTTATTACTATTATTATTATTATTTTTAGTTTTATAATTATTAATATTGCTGTTATTATTATTATTGTTATTATTATTATTATTATTATTATTACTACTACTACTCCACCATCTCCACCTCCTTCTACTACTACTTCTACTACTACTACTAATGATAATAATAATAATAGTAATAATAATAATAGTAATATTATTAATAATAATAATACAACTACCACTAACAGCGCATATTAGGTTTTATAATAGTGTACTATACACGGACGGTCAGCATAAAGTTAGCCTACTCACAAGCACACAATTAATTACGTACTTACTTGCACACACGTTTGCACGCATATGGCAGTAGACGGTTGCCGTGGAGCCTTATATAGTAGGGACTCAACGTACAAATGTCCTCTTCACCACAAGGGTGTGACTTGCCTGAAGCGGTGTTCTTTTGTCTCTTTTGTCTGGGATGTTGACGTTACAACCTGCCTCGATGAGTCTTTTGACGCTTGGCAGGCGGCCATCTTGATTGACAGCCGTCCACAGAGACGTCCGACCAACGAGATCTGGTACATTAACATCTGCGTTGGCAGCACACAACATCTGCACACACCTGCAGCAACAGCACAATAATGGCGTTCACTGGAGATCTATTCGCTGGGACGGGAGACGCTCGGACTGCAAATGGGGCTTTTAATAGATCAATGTAGAAGGTCGCTATCAGCGAAGATGGCAAATGTGGCTCTTCTGATCTGCGCAGAGGTCCACGATTAGCACCGATTTCCATTACAGATCTATACAGAGAGTCATCATAATGTGTTTATGGACGTATACATGTATGTTTACGAGTATGCTACTTGAGCCTCTCTTCATCTTCAGCAACGTTGACCTGTCACTGCCAATGTCGGTTGACGATCTATGTCCGAGCCGCAGCTTGGGGTGACTTGACTGTCGCCTTCTCCAGCACTTCTATGATGCAGAACCGGGTCTTTGCAGTGGTTGGTGAAGCCACATGGAATGGGACACCACAATAACTTCTTCTGCCAAAAACCTCCTCATCCGCATTCTAATCATCACTGAAAATTGCAGTTTTAACCGCTTATGAGTAGATATCTATCTTTAAGGGGCGCTAGCGCTATATTAGGTTTCATAGATTGATTGATCTGTATGTGTGTATGTTTAGCTGCATGTATAAATGTATATATTTGTGCATTTTTGCATGTATGCTCATGCCCAGGGGTGTAACATGCGGGGGCAGGGGCACCTGCCCCCCCCCCCCCAGTTTCAAAACTGGGGGCTAAGCTCCCCAGTTTCAGTGCTCAGTGACCCATGTGCCCCCCAAATCGGTTCTTTTTTATGTGTATCTAATGGCTTTTAAAGATGACTTTTGTAAAGATAATTTGTGACCCCATTTTTCAAATTTCTGGGGGGGGAGAAAAAATTCAAAAAGGTGGGGGGCAAACAAATTTCGCACAATATTTTCGTAATTATGCCTCCCTCCCACTTTTCAAAACCTTGTTACACCTCTGCTCATGCCTGTATGCTCGTTTGTATGCATGTGATTGTGTGTGTATAATTGTGTGTATGTATGCATACACATCGTCGGAGCATTCGACAGCCAAGTGTAGAGGTGTTCGTCCTCTCGTGTCCTGTAGGTCAACCGTGGATTCAGAGGCGAGCATTAGTTCGACGATGTTGTGCCACTCCGTTCGTATGGCGTACATGAGCGGCGTCATGCACCACTGGTCGCCTGCGTCTGGCTTGGCCCCTGCCTTCAGAAGGACCCTGGCGCACTCAAGGCGCCCCTTCTCGCAGCAGAAGTGCAAGGGAAACCAGAAGAGGGTCTTTCCAAGGGGGTCGCACCCGTCGAAGATCGTGTTTGGATCGACCCCCTCCTGTAGAAGTCTCTCGAGCGTGTCCGGGTCGTCACGGCTGATGGCGTAGTAGAGTTCCTCCTCTGTTTTGTCTTCCAGCGAGCCTTGTCTCGCCTGTTCAGCAGTTTCCTCTTTCGCGTCCTCCATCAAAATTGTTTATCTTGTCTGTTCTGCAGAACAAAGATACTTCGATGTGCGACTTAATACATGTACACGACAGGGCGCTGTATAAATATTCTGACACATGAAAACATAACTTGCATTCGAGGGCTTAGTTGAAACGGAGACATAAACTCTAATTCTTTCCAACCATTGAAATCAGGTACATGATTATTGATTATTGCACCAGAGCAGAGACTGAAGTTGTCAAGTCAAACGAATAACAGGCCTATTGTGCGTTGCAGAAGATGACTTATTGCTTGGCTGACTTATTCGCTAGGTAAAGTTGGTAAAATGAGCAGTAGGATAGATGGGCGCCTTTCAAGCAGCCACACAGTTGAATTAGATTGCTGTTAAACTTTGATATCATCTGTTACAACAGTTAAAAATCTTATTGCATGGTCGTCACTGTGTGATTTAATTAGGAATGATACTAGCAAAATAGGATCATTATTGTAAACAGTTGTTATTATTAATATTATTATTAAAATTACTATTTATTAATATACGCAAAGCACGATTGCATACAAAGCACGAGTTGCCAGTCAAGGCACTTGTGAGATATGCACAAATATGTATGTATGCACATATGTACGTATGTATACATGTATACATGCATGACATTGCATGCATGTTTGTATGACGTATGTATGTATGTATGTATGTATGTATGTATGTATACACGTATGACATTGCGTGTATGTATGTATGGCGTATGAATACGAGATGAGAAGATAACCATTATATTTGTTGGCTGTATTTGCCTTTATCGGAGGATAACGTTGAATATTCCAACGCATACAGTGTTTGGTTGCATCAAGTATTTAACGCCAGAGTGACAGGAAGACTCAAAGGTAGGCCTACCTTATGAGAGCACAGTTAAGTCCTGGGAGAGTATTTTCATCAGAGCCATAACATAAAATATGAGAGCTGAATATTGGCAGGTGAGAGGACAGAGGAGGAGGAGGAGGAAGACGAGGAGGAGGAGGAAGAGGCAGAAACGCTGAAGGAAGGAAGTACTAAAGGAAAAGGCTTGAAACGTATAATCATACTTCAGAGATCTACGCGAACAGAAATTGACTCTGACTTGTGAAGACTCTTGAAATGGAAGCCTCAAGATTTTACAGATGATCATTTGTATTGGTGTAGAGGAAAACCTTAGAAGAATGGCGAAAATGAACGACTTCGACAGAAATTGCTTTAAAAATTGAAAACTACCTCGATGTGAACAAATTGAACAACTCTGCTGCGCTGTTGTAGTGAAATACAGAAGAAATTTTTCAAAGGTGAGGGACCACAGAAGAGATTTCACGAGCGAAGGGCCAACAGATGGGAGGCTTCGGGGCCAACAGATGGAGAGTTTCGGGGAGAAGGTACAACAGAGTGAACAGACGGGGCTTGAGACACAGATGCAATGCAAAATCCCAAATGAAAGCCAGACTAAAACAAGTAGCCTACGTGATCATATCTCTTTCAAAGCGTGCATATAAATGCATAGTATTATACATTATCGATATGTATGTATGTTTGTATTTTCCTATATATGCTTATCTCTATGTGCGTATTTTTAAACGCAGTCAAATAGCCATGTATGTGTAGGCCTAGTTTACAATACACTGCAAGTGATGTTTGTTGAATTGTGTTGTACCTCATCACACAAATTAGTCAATACTCAAATAATCGTCATGATCACCGTTAAAAGGCGCCACAGAAGTTAACTTAGGCTACTTCGACTTACCTCTGCTTCGTAATAATGTCCAAAGAGCTGAATGATCTACAAAGACTTCAGCGATCGGTCTCTTATAAGTAAGGCGCACATGCCGCTTACCCGATTCCTGGACGTGCTTTGTTTATCAACACCACGTGACTGCGATGACTCATAGGCAGTAACTGCTCCTCCACCAACTGCGACTCCCTGCTTTGGCCTAAAATCCTTTTCCTTTCTATCCAGGCCGCTTCCGTCTAACCAGTTACGTGCCTCGAAAGGCTGAGTGCAACAGTTGATAACTTGTTTACATTCTTCGTAATCTGCCATTGCGATGAGCACTGCGCAGTTGTTCCTTACACCAAAGATAACACGCATATGCGATTTATTATTTATAAATAATTCAATGGTCGACAGACTAATCAGCAATGTCATAACTCAGTGGTGTCGTTTGAGGTCATGCCAAGTAAGCCTAGTCCCTCGTGCGCAGTGACCTTCAGCCGAGACTTACCCTGATAGCGATTGTGTGGGTTCAACAGCATTCCGGTCTCAAGTTCAATGTGTACTTACTTAGACTTAGACTTAGACTTAGTTCCTCCTGTTCCTATCGGAGCATTGGTCGAGAAGTCTTACAGCTGGGGCTTATAATCGACACGGCACCAATTTAGAGGATGCTTTAAGCCTTTACCGTAAGACTCCTAAGATAAAGTATAGGCCCACCACAGGAACCGGAGTAAATGGCCATTGTTCCTCGAAGAAACTATGGTCTTGGTATTGCCTTATGGCAGACTAACAACTGTTCTCGAACAGAGAGAGACACAGCGTTGTACACAGATGTATCAGCAATTCTAGGCAAATTTGTTACTTAAATAAATTCTCTATGTAGGGTCAAAGTATGCATTTATATGTCCATGTACAACTGTACATAATTATATTGATTACATTACATAAGGGCCTAGTAGCCTACGCGCATGTAAATGTGCATGATTGCTCTATGTAAAGTGCGCAAGGCT
Organism: Bimastos eiseni; assembly: GCA_959347315.1. Classification (NCBI taxonomy): domain Eukaryota; kingdom Metazoa; phylum Annelida; class Clitellata; order Crassiclitellata; family Lumbricidae; genus Bimastos; species Bimastos eiseni. Next base: position 9,319,254 of record OY365806.1, read on the forward strand.
TCAACCGATGGCGCACCAAAACCAGATCTTGGATACGAGATAAGGGAAGACCAGAAACGGAATCATGTGATGTAGTCATCAAAGACCGATCTGATGGTTGGTGAAATCAATGCTCGTAAGATGTCGAACAATTTGTCCTGAGTAGACCTACAAGATGGGAGACTGAGATGATGATCATACAGGTGACTGTCACCTTAAGTAGACGTCGTTACTGTCTATAATCGAATCAGACAAATCAAATGAGACGACGGTCATTAGAATAAGTGCTCTACACTATCTCTCTTCTTAGACACCCAGTAAATTGCTTTATGCCATTACCTTTATCTCTCGTAGTATATAAATATTCAATCTATAGCATATACAGTTGTCCCTTGTATCTATAAAAAAATATATTTACATATGAGATGCAATTCAGGGCTTTTCACAGACATACAGACATATAAACGGACTACGACACTGATACGGAGGGAGGCATGGAAACACGACAGAACACAGGCATACACAAAGGAACACTGGGACATTTGGTGTATACACATTCGAATCCTTAAAAAAATCGAAGCACAATTTCCGACCAGTATATAGGTCCATAAGTTCCGTAAGCACAGGGATTGGTCTGAACGGTGTCAGATAAGCCATACGATTATATGTGTCAGTTCAAAGTTAAGAGGCCATCGATTGCTGAGGAAAAACCGATTTTGCATTCACGAAGAGACTCAACTTCAGAAGAGCAAAGGTAAACAGTATACGCAGGTGCACATAGGTCAAACAATGCAGACGAGATATATATCTCGATATTCACATCATATGTTCGTCTGGCAATAGGATAAGATACTTGTATGAATGAATCATGAGAACAAACCAGATTAATGTTCAGATATAACAACACGGACAGAAACGAATGCAACAAAGCAAATGTTTATCTACTCTGATCTAAGATTCTGATCCAATATAATTATCATTTAAATATTATAATATGACCTAATGTATTATCATAGATGTTTTGGAATCTAAAAGTACAGTTTGTCCCTCAAACGACTCAATTGGTTCCAACATGAAGTAGTTAGTCATTTCCACTTTAAATTCCGCAAAAGATCATGTTTTTCTCAAGCCTGCATTCAGACAATGATTTTCTCAGACTATTTTTGTCTGCGAGCGATATAATCGCGCATTATTTAGAAGTAAATGCGCGTGCATGTGGCGTCTTTGGGATATGCCAAAGCATCTGGCGTTGCTCAGAGATTCGAGAAACGTATATTTATGGAGTCTGTTACTGTTAGCCAAAGACTCGAGAATTTTATTTATGAGTCAAAAAAGAGTCACGTGAACCAACATTACACTGCCAGTGTGCAGAATGTCTTACAACTGTTCATTTCCGTTAGGCCTGCAGTAAATTAAGTGCAGGGAATAAAATAACCATTTGAGGAAAAAAGTGGAATTCATCATACAGGACATTTTGTCATTCGGCCATCCATAAAATAATTGTGTTCAATAAAATTATTGCAGTTAAAAAATGTAGCTTATCCAGCTCCGATGTTGATAGCTCAGGGCATTAATCTCAGCATATGAAAATAACGACAAAAACTGTCAGGAACAAATTGCAGTCAAGCGGCGGTGTAAATCCCCTCTGAGTGATGGAGGCAAACCCCCGGTCCCAAGTGTCAGGATGCAGGATATTCCCCCTAAGAAAAAAAATCCACTACCTGAATTTAGAGGCATTTGTCTCCTATCTGAACGCCCCTGCAGTCAAGCAATCTTATATCACGTTCATGACCCAAATTCCGTTTCATTACTCGATGATTCGTATTTTTTGTGAGAAAGTAGATCAGTTGCATGCATTTTTTTTATGCAGAGCCAACAGTTTCTTCAGAAGATGCTATGCCCACAGAGTGAAGTGACTATATATACTTGGTGAGACCTCGTGGTTCATGACCCAGCTAATGCGGGTTCGAGCCTATAGCTCAGAGTCATGACAGGAACCCAAGTCCAAAACGCTAAAATCACGACATTGTGCAAGAGGAAGTTGTATTATATTGTACTGTAGACTCCACGTACGTGTGCTTACATTGCTTAGAGTACAGCAACACTTCCTTCGATAGTCGTCCATAGAGACCCATAAATATAGGCCCTGCATTATTATCCAAAACAGTTTTAGTAGTAGGGAGTCTTAATGATGCATTGCAGTTACTCTTCGAATGTGTATTCCGCATATATATACATATACATATATATATATGTGTGTACATGTATAATATATATTATCTGTTTGCTTTCCTTCCATTTGTTGCTGTTAACTGATTGCTATGTTTTCGTTACTGCTTGTCTAATTCAAAGATTACATTTAAAAGCTTTTCCTGACTGCTCACCAGAGTTGTTCACGGGTCGGGTCGACCCGTGAGTCGGGTCGGATCGACCCGTGAGTCGGGTCGGATCGACCTGTGAGTCGGGTCGGGTCGACCCGTGAGTCGGGTCGGCTCGGCTCGGGTCGGGTCACGAATATCAGTACATTAGAATTTGACGAAAAATAATATTGATATAATTGGCACAAAAGCGGATGGGGTCGGATTGGGTCGGGTCATGCACGTCAGGGTTGGGTCTGGTCTGGTCAGATATTAGACTTTTTAAATCGGATCGGTTCCATTTTTGATGGGTCTGGTTGGGTCGGGTCATGAAACTTGGCCCCGTAAGCAGCTCTGAATGCAGCAGCCAGATTAATAAGATCGAGTCCAAAGTCAGAGTGACGACGTTAAGATTTAATTCGAAGCCAGACGCGTCGCTTGTTCATTACCTATCAGTCAATATGGGTATTTATACGGAAACTTAATATCAACATCAGCCTTCCACTGATCATACACGAAGACCCTAAATGGCATTCAAACGGGGGTATATCGATCACCCGATCAATTTATTGCAATCTAGCAGGGCTGAAAAAATACGGGTCGCTAAATAGCAACTTGCCTCATAGATCCAAGCAATAAATTCTTTGTATAGGGTCGATGAAGGAAGGGAACAGCCGGTGTTTAAAGGTGGACAGCATCAGTTCAGTGCAAGACTCAAGGCAGTGTCCTTCCTGCTCCCGGCTGACTTACCCACGAGACATCAAACCACCTTACACATAAGGTTGCACAGCTGCATTGTTTCATGGAGATTCCCTTAAGACCAGAATAGAAATACAATTAGTAGGCCTACGTAAATACGACGGGAAGGCAAATGGAGGCGAGGATTGTCTCGAATCACTAAACCATGAAACGGATCTCGGAAAAACTGCGACTCAGATAAATACTGGGTGTAACAGGTGAGAGAGGGAGGGATGGAGGGAGGGAGGGAGGGAGGGAGTGGCTGTGGGCCTAGATGCACGCAAAGACACGAGCGGCGCGGATTTAGCAGATGGAAACAAAGACAGACCACTCAGAGAGACAGAGACATACAGAGAGACCGACAAAGACAGATAGACAGACCTAAAACGACAGAGACAGACAGAGACAGATAGACAGAGATCGACGGAGATAAAGACGGACGAAGCCACAGATAGGCCTCAAGAGACAGAGACAGACAGAGACAGATAGAAAGAGACAGAGACTAACAAATAGTACAGACAGCGACACACGGAATGAGACAGACAGAGAAGAGAGACAGAGCGAGAGACCCATGATCACACAATGACAAAAAGCCGACAAAAAGACAAACCGACACATTGGTAGGCTAGACTCCAGACAGACGTCAACTCATACTAAGAGACAAACCATGCAGACAAGCACATACAAACAACGCAAGCCACACAAGTGTAGACATTTGGACAAACATACAATGATACATTACGTTATTAGAGTTGATAAAATTATGTGCCAGAAGATCTTCATGAATTCCACACAGGCAACGTTCATCTTGGTAACTGCTTCCGTCTTACTAAGTCTGTCCTGTGTCTCTTCGCCTGTCCTTCCCAGTCTATCTAAATGTCTCTGTGTCTACTCTGAGCATCTCACCCAACATTCCTTGTCTTTTCTCTTTCTTCTCCTCCTCTTCGTCACTGTCTATTCCTTCATTTCCTCTTCAATGTCTTACTTCCTCTTTCTTTTTCGCTTTCATTAGATTATTTGTCCGTCTTTCTTTCTGGCAATGTTTGTCTGTCTGTATGTATGTCTCTGTCTCTGTGCTTTTCCTTCTTTCTACTAAATCCATTTCGACTTAAGGAAACTGCAATCACCGGCTGAATACCGATGAGCAACATCGTCAATTGATATTATCAGATGCACGCAGCAGAGATGAGAAAGCTGCTGCAACTGCGCACTTGCTACTAGCCAACACCTGTACGCCAATAGACACACACACGGACAGAGGCATACACGTGTCTATTTGTGTACATGCAGGACGACTCTAGGCATACGCAGAAGGTCATCCGACGCCGCATGAGGAAAACGTGCCTCGTTTTCAGAGCGTGGGTGATCTGAGGCTCCTGCAAAGAACCCCAAATATCTATCCAGGTGTCTGTACCAAGACCACAAGTTCGAAATGATAATGATACTATGTCTGTCTGTGTCTCTCTGTTTCTCTCTTTGTTTCTCTCTCTGTTTCTCTCTCTGTTTCTCCCTCTCCCTCTCACTCTCTTCTCTCTCTCTCTCTCTCTCTCTTTCTCTCTCTCTGTCTCTCTCTCTCTCAGTCTCTCTCTCTCCCTTTCTTTCTCTCTCTCTCTCTCTCTCTCTCCCTCCCTCCCTTTCTTTCTCTTTCTCTCTTTTTCTCTCTTTCTCTTTCTTTCTCTGTCTCTCTCTCCCTCGATCGTTCAATCACTCACTCGATCCCCATCTCTTCGCACTGTATCTGAGACTTGCTGCTTTGCTCTAGTGTCACAAGCATATTCGCGCCCTCTCTCTTTCTCTTCATCCTTCTCATTCTTCCCCCTCTCTCTCTTTCTCGGTCTCTCTCTTCTGCTCTATCACTCATGCATCTTAACCAGATGTCTCTCTTCTAGAGCTCAACGTTTCCATTATCTAATTTATAAAGCATCATCATCACCTGTAGTGTGTTACAGTATTGCGCATGTGCACGATATATGTATTTACGCTATGCTTGCGTTCGCCCCGCAGATTTAGGTGTAGGCCTATAATTTCTCGACAGCATGATGAGTGATGGGCCTACCTAGACATTCACGTGGAGAATGGAGGATCAGCTCCAGCTTTATCCTATATGCGCAATCCAAGAACGATCTGAGAACTCCACTGAAATAACTGAGTGCACATATTCACTCATTCATTCATTCACTCGTTCATTCTTGTGTATATACAGCCGATCAGTGCACTCATATACCCTATTTTGTGCATCTTTAGATACATGCAAACATGGCATAACATGCATATACATTGTTATTGGTCGTTCACGGATGTGGAATATTACACCAGTCTTTAGTTAGAAACTCATTATAAGCAAGAAGCTACTCGCAAGGGTCACATGATGCGCAGAAGCCAGCAAAAGGCGTCAACCTTAAGCGACGGAAAAACAGCACGTGCAGCTGAAAACTGGTCAACAAAGTAATAACACGCCTTCCACAACACGCGGAGACGAATTCAAGTAATCATGGCAACCGAACGTTCACACGAGACTTACCACTCAAGTCTAGTCGGAAGACAAAGTAAGCGCGGAATCTTTAATAGGATCTACTTTTCCACCAAAATGCGCAAAAGGCGTACAATAAGTTATTATCATGTTCCTGTGTGCATGCACACAACCATATATACATATAAATGCATAAAAATACATGTACATGCATTTATATATACATATAAATACATACATGTAAAGTCAGGTAGGCCTATACATAGCCTAGCATACGCCTATGTTTAACACAAATCCATATATAACCGTTAGAGGAGGCTCTTCCACCCCCTCCTAGCTCCTTCTCTCTCTCTCACCTATTTCTCTCTCTCCTCCCTCCCTCTCTGTCTGTCTCTGTCTGTCTCTGTCTGTCTCTGTCTGTCTCTCTGTCTGTCTGTGCCTGTCTCTCTCTCTTCCTCCTCTGCTATCTTCCCAACAAATCGATGCCAGATGCATTCGATCGCTTGCACAATAAGCGTCATTGGCTGCTGACAATCTACAACCCGATTGTCATTGACATAAAAGCAAAGGCATGAGAAGACAATGACCTCGTCGCAAACAATGCCTCTCTCATCCCTCTCTGTCCTCCGACTTTTCTTCCTCAAGTTCCCTTCCACTGCCTTCCTAACAGAATCGAATGTCAATTTATCCCACTCTGGACTGGCGACTTCAGAAATTGAGCACACGAGTAACGAAAGAATCAACGTGCGTATGTGTTAATGTATGCATGTATGCATGCATGCGTGTATGTGCACGTATAATGTATGTATTGTCAAACTACATAATGTATGTATGCATGTTTGTATCTAATGAATGTGCTTATGTAGGCCTATGTAATCTAACGTACCTAAATACACACACCCGCACACAAACATAATAATTGTATATACATTGTGTCCGGAAATAAAGGGTCCCCTAATTATAATATGAAAATAAATAGTAAATATTGGTAAATCATCAAATTTCCAAAACCGTTTTAATCCAGACATAATAATCTAACACTACATAAGATATGATAACTTCTGTCATCCTACAGTGACGTCACAACGACGTCATTTGCAACAAAGTTAATTGTTATGCACGGCCTTTAATTCAATGACGAAATTTTCAACTTTTTAAAAATGCTATTGATAAACCGCATCAATTTATTAAAATTTATTCTTGTATTTAAATAATATTAGACTAAAAAGTGTGTTCACAGTATCCGCCTTTGGCCTCAACACAAGCTTCAAGACGCGTGCGTCATATAGGTCATTTGAAGCATCAATGACCAGCTTATCAAATTCCTCCCAGGCATCAGCTATGTAAATTGAAGATGTCACTATGAAGTACTTCTTAAACCAGGACGTTCATAAATACAGCACTTTTGATATACGTGGCTCTGCTCGGAGGAGATGATTATTTCATCTCATTTCCATTCCTTGATTTCTTTTTAAATCCGTGAAGTATCTCATTCGCCGCCTGAATTGCCACTGATGCCATATCTCGTTTGACCGATCGCTAATTCATTTCAGCATTTATTATATGTATCTGCCCTAAAATTATATAGGCAAAGTGCCATCGCAAGAGTTAAATGACTCCATCACTGCTTGGAACTTGACAGTGCCAGTCCCAAGCCTGGAGAAAGGAGGAGGGTGACATTAAATCATCTTCGATATGGAACGGTTTCGTCAAAAAATCAACAACAAGAAGCAAGAGTTAAATGACATTCTACACTCTACAGCCTATGCTGCAGAGCCACTCATGTGGTGGTTCTGAATACCAAAGAACACTTTGGGTTAGGGCTGACATTGGTGTACCGCAGGATTCGTTCCTAGATACTAGGAACTATCCCATGCATTGTTTTTCACCGCGGACAAACGCCAATGCTATAAGACAATTTTTCCGAACTCGCACAGAAGATACTTCGCACCCGATGTCAGGATTAGGACAATCGTTAACAATGACGGAGAACGAAACATAATCGAAATCCTTAGAGAAACTGCGCATAATATTTTTATGGACTCATAAGGAACCGGTGGACTGTACAACTTGCCAAAAGATAGTTCAGTAGTGGTTTGGAACAGTATCAGCTTCGAATATTTCCTGCAAGCCTCGATATACTGGGTTAATACACTTTTTACACATGCAATAAAATGACTAAGCATTTCTTGACTACTGGTGCAACGTTTAGGCTGATTTATTTTTATCGCGCCAAAACGACATGTGCCAATAAGTCCTGCCATCAAAACGCCACGTACCGGAAACGATTGGCTTGAGATGACGGCAGACAGACTTAGCCTAATCCCTCCAAGTGTCAGTTGATGTGTTCCGGACCAAACAGGCAACAGCAGCAGATATATCTTGATTCCCATGTGATGGAATCCCTAGACTTTTCCTTTTCCTCCACTTTCCATGATCTGGACGTCATTCTTGATTTTGCCTTGACCTTTACTGAACGCCTGTCCATGTTATTACCAACTGAGACATCTTAGAACCATTACGCCATCGGTGTCTTCCACAGGGTTATACATGTCTTTGTTTGTACCCGCCTCATCGATTACTGTTATTCGTTACGATTGGGCTCTCTATAGTAATCTGCGTGAAACGCTGCAGCCTAGCTGATCGCTCGTCTTTCGAGATATTCACATTATGTCTCCATTCATATGATCATTGATCTACGCTGGCTCTCTGTTGTGTCTCGTATCAAACAGAAGGTCCTTCTATTGGTTACTAAGTCTTAGAAAGGTTTAGCGCATAAAGATCTTTTTTATTTTATGTGTAGGCCAATCTCTGGTTCTGTTCATTCTTCTAGCCCTCTTTGACCTTTGTTCTACCGACCAATTTGATCTTCTCGTACATCGTTCGCCAACTTGGTTGTCCCAACACTGGGCCTATTCTGTAGTGTGCCACACGCTGTGGGATGAGCTTCTATGGCAGTCCAATGTGGGTTACCACCTGTGTCTTTTCATTGCTTAAAGATTTTCATTTTACTGTCACCCCGTGACGTTTTACAGATGTAAATTATTATAAGATAAAACAACAGAGAGAGAGGTAGTGTGTGTGTGTGTGTGAGAGAGAGAGAGAGAGAGAGAGAGAGAGAGAGAATGAGTGAGTGAGTGGCTGAGTGAGTGAGCGTGAGAGAGATGTGCGTTTGACGGGAAAACAATTCCGGGTTTTTTCCTTAAATTAAATTGCTCTTTGATCCCTCTTTTGTACATGCGACCGTTGCATTCTGAGTTTCTTGACGTTTGGCTAAAGCCTAAAACTGGCTGCAAACAGTCACCATGTACAGAAGTTGACATTGAAATTAATAATCATTTTTTTCAATCTCAGGTAAAGTAGGACATGATGCAATACTAACAGATCGATGTGTCACGCTCTCGAATGAAGATAGAGTAACAATAACACACACATACACACACTCATACACACACACACACACACAGAGGAGAGAGAGACAGACAGACAGACATAAAGAGACAGACAGAGAGAGACAGAGAGAGAGAGTGACAGACAGACAGACAGACTGACAGAAATAGAGATCGATAGTAAGAGAGAAAGATGAATAGAAGGAGAAGCGGAGAGAGAAAGAGAAAGAGAGAGAGAGAGAGAGAGAGAGAGAGAGAGAGAGAGAGAGAGAGAGAGAGAGAGACGCACACACAGATGAATGGATAGCCTTATGCTGACATTTATTTGGCAATTACTTAACACGTTGTCACTGGTCGCCATGGTTGCAGTCGGCGAGAGTGACGTCATCCGTCACAGTCAAGTCACCATCCAGCGTTGACTGGTATCCGAGGTCATTTCATGTCTGGTCTGCCTGTCACAGTGGGCGGCGCCATGTTGCTGTCTGATTCACACACGTGATCAGTCGCTCATTGAGGGGCCGGGAGACAGACGAGAGAGAATTTATTGGGCGCATTTCGTTTGGCCGTCATGTGTTGATCGATTGCTAATGATGAAGTGATGGATCGATTAATTTCTAGATCGACCAACGATAGGTTGCTAAGAGGAACAGGAGATCTAGTGATAGTCGGTTGGAGGGATGAAAGGTCGAGTAGTTGTTGCTCGTGCAACTGCTGTCATCGAAAGTAACTACCCTGCAGCAATTGCAAAACGAACCGGATATTGCCACACGGACACAAACTGACAGTGAACTTTATAAATTCATTCATTCATTTAAACAAAATCAATAAATTTCAGGCCCTTCAACTGCTCGTCGGAGCTCCCAGCCGAATCACGGCCGTAAAAAGTAAAAACAATTAGACCGCAGCATCTTAATGTAGGCGCATTACCCCTTAGCAATTGACGAATCTCTAACGGGAGGTCAATCCAGCTGAGGAGTCCGACAACTGAAAAGGCGAGTCGCTGCCTATTTGAGCATCGGTCCCGGGGGACTAAGAGCTCTCCTCCATAAGCAGGAGATCGGAGAATCGACAAACACCACTTGCGTAGGCCAGTGCACAGTCAAGGAACCACTGCCAGACCAGAACATCGACACTAAGAAAATGCTTTGTGAGACGGGATGCCAGAGCATCACACCTTGCATAATCTAGAATCAGGAGCATATTTAGGGGTTGGTCCAATAAAAAAACGTAAGTGATCCTAGATGTAGACCCACCAGAATCGAGCTACAGTGATCCAATCTGCTGCTAATACACGCAATAGCTTGGATAAGGACCACAGCACAGTCGTGGACCAGTTAGAGACATATAGCCCGTAATTACACATACAGCGTAGCTGATAATTATAGAAGCAACTGGTGAGTTGATTTGTGTGCAGAGGATAACTGAGTTCTTTATCCGGAGTGATCCCCAAGTTCCAGGCAGAATACAAAAAGGAGAAACGCGGGAAAGTCTCCAGCACAAGCCACCGGTCAACGTTTGCCAACCGTCTGCCACGACCCAGCCAACTGAACAGAGTCTTAGAGGCGCTTAGAAGCATGGATCGGGTGCTATCCAAGCATAAAGGGCATATAATTATGGATAAAAATTATAGACACATCTGCTGAACGACAGCGCAATCGGGGCGGCAATGTATCTAGGCCTACTTGCAGATCATTAGCATTTGCATATATCCACTGGCAGGTGCCAATCTGACACATGCCAGCAGCAGCGCTCCAAATAACATGTGTGTGTAATAAGTTTATTTAACAACGCATTCAAGACAAGGATGATATGCGTTCCAAATAACATACGTAGGCTATAGATAATAATATAGGCCTAATAATATAGGCCTAATAATATAGGCCTAATAATATAGGCCTAATAATATAGGCCTAATAATATAGGCCTACATGTCCATTACGTGACATACACCTATGGCTTGTGTGGGCGATGAGAAATTTTCCATGATTTACATTGCATTCAGAGATGTAACAAGGTTTTGAAAGTGGGGGCATAATCTAAGAAATATTGCCCCCTTTTTGCCCTCTGCCCCCCCGCTTGTTACACCCCTGACTGCATTACATACAGCAGTGTGCTCGGCGCTGAACCTGTGTCGCTACCAGTTTTTTGGGCACGAGAACAAAAACTCTAGCCCAAAACCGATGGTCCGAGACCAAGATCAAGACCAAGACCAAGACCGATGATTTCGAGACCAAGACCAAGATCGCAGTTTTCCGGTCTCGAGACCATCTCGAGACAAAGACCGGGTCTCGTGATCACAGTCTTGGTCGCAACGCAATGTAGTGATCAATCATTTTCGTTAATTCAATTCAAACTGACAAAGCGCCATATGATTACGGTAGTAAGAGATTATAAAAATTCCAAAGGAGTTGAATTTAATAGTGCGCAGCCTGCACTGCTCGTTGAAACAAAGCCACCTAGCGAATGGAAAGATAATTCTGCGGTATATATATATATATACACACACATATATATATATATATATATATATATATATATATATATATATAGCGTACATATGATACATACAATTGTGTAATTTAATTAGGCGTTTACTTCATTGGGGCGATTATTATATAACGGATCTGAGACGACGTCATAGCTTGTTTCAACCTTCGCGATCGTGTCCTTGGAATTGCTGATCGTAAATCGTACATTTCCTAATTCTACAAATCGCAGCGCATGCAGTCAATTCGTTTAGTTCCTGTCCATATCAACGATGCTGTCAAGTCTTGATTTGGACCCTGCCGGCTGTAGCCTCGATATCCCTCGTACGCTGATCTGGCGAGAGACAGGCAGGGTCTCTCGGTTGTTGGCCACGGCAGCAGCAGCAGCAGCAGCCGATGCGGGGCTGAGCATCTGGCGGAACTTGCGTCGGAAGTTGACGTTGCACAGAGGATAGAGAAAGGGGTTGAGGGTGGAGTTGAGATAGCCGAACCACGTGACGGCCGTCATGAGACGAGCGTTGTTGCACCACTCGCAGACGGAAACGACGGTGAAGCAGATGAAATAGGGCAGGAAGCAGACGGTGAATGCGCCCATGATGACGCCCACCTGACGAGCCGCCTTAATCTCCTTCTGAAGGGACGATGAACCGCATTTGGCGCCCATGGATCGGTCGGATTTCAGGGTCCTTCTTCCTTCGTCCGCTGCAGGATTTGTTGGGTTCGTCGATCGCTGGGTCAGTGCCAGGTAGAGGTACCGTCTCGAATGTCCGTTCTGGTTGTGTCCTGTACTGCTCCTCGAGGGAGGAGGTGTGCCACTGAAGCCTCGAACGTGAGCCTGAGTCGTCCTCTTCCATCTAACGTCTTTCTCGTTGCTTCCTTCCTGCCTTCGATGCGAGCCGGGCCGAAAGAGGCAGGAGTCGTTGACGATTGATCGGTTGATGATCCTTCCCTTGACCGGGTGAACCTCCTTCGGCAGCCGGTCTCGACGGGGCAGCGGTGGTCCGTCCTCGGCTGAGCCTTGGACGCTCCTTAAGCTCCATCGACTGTCGAATGCTGAGCAGTCGGAGTTGTGAGATGAGACGGAACCGATAGGAGACGAGAGACAAGTTCTGTCGAAATCGTCGCAGCATTTAACGCTTCTGATGGCCGGTAATTCGCACAGAGACGTCTGACCGTCTCGACTGTTACAGGAACATCGCACTCTGAGAGCAGCGCTTGCTCGGCGGTTTGATTTCTTACCCCACAAACAGTCGAGCAATGAAGCTGCTCCTCGCCGTGAGCCTCTCTTACTCAGACTGCTGATGCCACGATCTCGTCTTTTGTTTCTCGCCAATTCAACCGTCGAGCCTCTCAACTGTCCGGTAAATGTAGAGTCTGAATCCATTCCATCAGCGGTTTCCTGTGGAAAATTCCACGTTTCCTTCGATGCTGGAGTCATCCCACTCGCTCCAGTCTCTCCGTCGTCAAACACTTTCTTACGTCTTGTGAGCGAGTCATTTGATGACGACGCAACGTCTTCCGATCGGTTGTCCCTTCGAGCGCTGGCATATGCTTCATCGACAACGTCCTCGAAGCTCAATCCCTTCAGCAGCTGGACCTTCTCACACTTCTCCTCACCTGCGATCACATCAACTCTCTTCTGCTCAAGCATTCTCTCTCCCGTTCTCTCCAACCCTGCACCCTCTTTCCTTGGTGCAATTCGGTCGTAGATTCGATTTCTCAGACGTTCCATCGCAATCAGTTCTCCACCGTAACTGCCTGTCTTTCCCGCCAGCCCAGAGCAGACGACGCCTACCCCCTCTGCACCGGAACGCAGCGGCTCCGACATCTGCCGACGACAGTTGAACTGAGCCGACTTCCGCTTGGCTGGCCTCTCCGATCGCTGGCGATGGCGAAGAAAGAAACTCGGTCTGGAATGTCTCCTGAGAAAGCGTCCGTGCGTCGATTGGTCGAGGCCGGAAAGCTCTGCCTCGGTTGCGTGGAGTGACTCCGAGCTGAAACTGTCTGTTGTCTTCGGCAGCCTCTCGCAGACCTCGATCAACGACCGGCGCCTGATCTCGACGAAGATGCGGATGTAGAGGATGTACATGATGGCCAGAGGAAGATAGAAGTTGAGGATGCTCGTCGTTATCTTGAGGGCGCTGCTGCGGGCGTACTCCGTGTCGCAGACGGTCGAAGGAATCGTTCGGACGCCTTCGTTAACGAAATGATGCCAGCCAACAATAGGGATGATCCACAGTGAGGACAACACCCAGACCTACAACAGTTTCAACAGCTCTAATCGTATCATTGCTTACTACAAATTTCAAACTACAAAAGTCGCCACGTAGTCTGATTTCCTTTGTTAACGACACTGCATGGGCTGTCGATTAGTCTCATGGAGACTAAAATTATAAACATGAACCTACCTCATCTGATAATTTACGAGAGAAAATATTAACAAGGCTCAGGCATGGACTTAATTATTCACCAGCGCTGCGTCGAATATATGCAACACTCCCGGAAACTCTCATTGCACAGCCTTATATACAGCAGATAACCTAATGTGGACTCTCCATGTACACCTCAGTACACATCGTAAGTCTCTCTTTGGTTCCTCGCTCAACCATGACCCATGTCCTACGAGTCTACGACCAACGCACCTGCGCTAGGATGGTCCCAGAGTTCATAGTCGATGCACCCGCACCTAACAATATATTGGTTTAATTTCAAACTGACAAACCGCAGTATGGTTACAAACACAGTATAACGAATATTGACAAATTTAAGTTACTACAATAGTCGAATTTAACCGTCGCAAACACACAGGGCGCCCAGAACGCCATGTATAATAGGCCCACATCTCATTTAACCAACTTGGCCGCCGAGCGAAAGAAAGGCTGGTCAAACTAACCAGAGATACGGGTCTCGAACTCGGTTCCTCAACTCTGCGCCCCAATATTTAATACATTAAAGGCCGTTCTAGGTTTTGAATGCTGTCTAAACCATGGCGTATATGTGGCACTCAAACACTAGACACATACACAGTCTTGTATCATGCTGTATGGTTTGGTAGTCGTGTGAAATAACGAGGATCGTCGATCTATTTGTCATTGGCGCTGATTTAACGGTCGACTGTGTACTTGTGTCGAAGATTTACGACAGGAGGGAAAAACTGAGGCAATATCTATAAACTATCATCAGACAATTTCTAATAAATCGTTCATACGCCGTTAAGAGCTCCAGAGACTTCTTGCATTACAGAGGCCGTTATTCCTGTTCAAGCCAACAAATGCTACGCTCACTCCACGGACAGGACTAAAGGAGCCTCATAAATAACCAGATGGTCGTGTGCGCATATATTCGTGATGGCATCTACACAGCTGGATTTATCGTTGACACGCACAACTTCGATAGGCTTACTTATGTATTTTCAGTCTAGACGTCTTTATCCTCGTCCGTCGTGAAGGGAGAGGAATTGCCATTGGAACAAAGTTGACGCGGATGATAAAAATAGAATCTTGAAACTTAAGTTAACCTGACCAGTTAAGGGTATACGATCCGAAACAATTCCCAGGTCAGGTACAGAAGAGGAAACTTGGATGAATACAGGAACCCCTGAGATGGACAGACCTTATTGATTTTATCAACCTAAGGGCGATCCTCTTATAAATAAAGAAGACTTTCTGTGTGTCCCTCTGTCCTGCGATGCATTTCCAGTTTTACAGCTATTGACTCGAAACCTTCGCCGTTGGCTCTGGAAACACCTGGGACACGCAGTAGAGGGATTCCTGAACCCCGCAGCCGCCTTCTTCCTGGTGTCCAGGGCCAAAAACCTACGGCGCACCTCTCACACACCTAATAAAAGCAAAGTTTCCCTCTTATTCGCCAGGATCGTGTCACCTGCGAAATATCGCACACGCACCAGGTAAACAGTATCGTCTGCACACTCGGTCATGTAGATATGTACTATAAACACTATTTATTTACATGTACATCTAGATTCTGTGTATGTGCTTGTCTCTCAGTTTATTCATTTTCACACTTTTACAGCTATTCACTAGAAACCTTCGCCGTTTACTTGGAGAAAACCTCGGACACCCAGTAGAGGGGGCGGCCGCCGTCTTCCTCCTCGCCAGGGCCAAAAACCTGTCTTTACCCGGGCACTGGGTGACCCAGCTAGTCAAGTCATAATTATGAACTGTGTCTTGTCAGAGCTCAGCCGTACGCCGTCAGAGGAGAGCCAACAGTACTAATATTGTGGTCTGTCAGTTTGAAAATTAAACGAAGATACATTTATCATGACTATTATTATTATTATTACTATTTATTATTGTTATTACTATTATTATTATTATTATTATTATGTTATCGCCTATGATGAGCTAAGTGAGTGTTGGCAATGTCCCGAAGAGGCAGGCTGCGTTCCCACGCTGAAGAACAACTGAGATACGTTGGAACAGAAATGACGTCTCCATTGGATCGTGGGTTGCAGCACTCGTTCGACTACCCAACTCTGAGATGAACTGCAGTCCTTCACTGCTCCAAGCGCCGCCGGATTCCAAGGAGAGGGCTACGAAGTCGTGGGTGTTGGTTATGGTGGAATACTTGGCCCTCTTCGTCTTAGCTGCGCGTTCGGCTGCTTCGCCAGCTCTGATAGATGTGTCGACAAGATGTGACTTGGCGTAGGTGTCGGGCACTGTCACATCCCATGCCAGACATCGACCACGTGTCCAAGGAATGAGCGTGACGCCGTCCGGTCGCTTTCCATCTTCTCTTAGCAAGCCGAGAGGTTCCTTTTGCGCTGGAATCTTCGCCCTGCCAAGAGCTCTCCAGATGACATCGTTCAACATGCTATGTCGTTGATGTTTTCCGCTGCCTCTTCTACAAATTAGTCCATGGAGCCCTTTTGCGTCGACGCTCTCTTGACATTGGTAACACAAATGTTGCTCGCAGAGCGTCGTTCCTAGCCTCAACCCGGCTGCCAGTCGTACATCCTCATTTGAGAGGCGCAGGCCTAGGGCAGTCACAGGGGGCGCTAGCATCCAGTCTCCAGAATGAGGTGCTCGTGAGGCCAGCAGGCGAGCACGGTCGTATGGATTGTTATTGGAATCCAGCAGACCTTTCCATGCCTTGTCTGTGAATCGGAGGTCCCATTCTTTCTGGCGATGACTCGCTGCTCCTGTTGGTGGTTCTGCATCTGTCAGGGTCTTCCAAGCGTTGAGTGCTGAACTCGCAAGTTCATATGGTTCCTCAGCAGACTCTGTTGGTAGGATGCATGCCTGGAGTTCGCTTGTACTAGCAGCAGAAGCCAGAAAGGCAGAAAGTGCCAGCGTAGATGCACAACGAACTCCCAGACCACCATCTCTCACCGGCAAAGAAGCCTGGAGCCAGCGGTCATTGTCAAGTTCCACATTTAAAATGGTTGACAGTCCTTCTCTCAGCAGTTGATCAAACCGAGTCAAGCCCGGGCAATCAGCGCAGACGGCTGTGCGCAGACTGTACAGGAGCTTCGGTACACTTAGACTTTTTCTCAGCAGAACCAGAGCGTCATGTGTATAAAGCAAGGACAATCTTCCGATTGCCCTCTCGAGGTCATTGGCCTTTGAATTAACGACCATGTTCACAGCTGGACCTGGAATCAGAGGTGCACACAACAAGGTCATGACCTCGAGGGCTATGCTCGTGAACTCTTGGAACGCAGGGTCATTGTTCGACATCTGGGTGTTGTGACACGCGATTTCGCATTTGCTGCGGTTCAATAGCAATCCCAGATTCTTTGATTCCTGCTCGATTAATTGAACGTCGTCGGCCACTGTTTCCTTGTTACCTCCCAATGTCAGGTCATCCAGATATCCGATACGCAGATCCGAACGAAGCTTCATCAGAATCGGTTGCAGCACAATACAGAATTCCAGAGGTCCCAAAGGATCGCCTTGCTGCGTTCCTTCTTCGGATCGAATTGTGTTTGAACCGTAGCGCAACAGTGGACGGTTTGAATAGGCAGCGTGAGCAAAGTGGTAGAGCTCTGGGATCTATTACTATTATTATTATTATTATTATTATTATGTTATATTACTATTATATTATTATTATTAGTCTGTATATCTGCACGAAAGAGTCTCTGAAGGCAACTACATTGAAGCACTGGATGCAGACTGACAATTACTATAATCATTATTATTATTTCATTATTACTAGTAGTTATATTTGTTGCTACCTAGTGTATTTAATCTATATACACCTATAATCACATCAAATCAACCAATAATTTGGTTATAGTCGCCTCGTACTTAACCTAACTCATAAACAGGCAAAAAACCTAGCCACATGTGGCTGTTTTGCCCTGGGGCAAGCTAGTATCAAATAAATCTAGCGTTCTGGCGTTGCAAAAGCCACCTACCGTGTGCAGACCTAGGCTTTGATTAGAAGATCCACCTATAGGTCAAATGTCACGGGAATTTCCAAAGTTTCGATGACTCATCAGTTTCGATGATGAGTCATTATTGACCAAAAAGGAAAAAAATATTTTCTTGCGCATATAAAATGAAAGAAAATATTTTTCCCTTTTTTCACTTAAAGAAATGCCACCACAATATGAAATGGAATACTCGAAGAAAACTGTTATTGAATTAAGAAAAATTGCCAAACAGAGCGGTTTGGTTGGTTATACACGACTTCGAAAAGCGGATTTGATTAGTAAAATTGAAGCCCACAGCGTACCCTCAATCTCAACCAATGCTAGTTTGCTTGATGCACCCGTTCCCGACATTGGAATCCCAACACTCGAACCCGTACCAGCCACGACAGTACTAAAAATATTCGTTAAGACTAAATCAGCGAATAATAAATTCGCGAGGTGGATTGAAAATTATATACCTAAAGAACCAAAGTAAATAGTGAATGAGAAGTTAGAAGCACTGAAAGCCAAAGTGAATTCTATATTCGGTAAAATTCCTATGAAAACACGCGAAATAAAAGAGACGGCTACAACTACCAAGGGCTTCACGAAACAATACATGGTCGAAGGCCCAAGCGAAATTGACGCCACATCTTTTCTCAAAGCAGCTGAAGCACAACTGGATGACCTTTTGTCTAGAAATCGCCAGACTAAGGTCAATTTTGTCCTTACCTGCACAATGGAGCGTGTAGATATGAAATCCGGACAAGTAGATACCAAGGATTTTCCATTTGTCTCATTGACCGAAGTTGTTTTAAACTCTACCAACCCGAGCGAAATATTTAATAATGCGAAAGATAAAATCCTAGAGTCCATGGCAGCCTTCCAGATGCAAGGTAGTAACTGGAGACTTAGAGCGGTTCAAAAATTAGACATCAACACAGTTGTTTATAAACCGCTGAAAGGCAGTTCTTACATTCCACTACCGAAATGTTTAGCGAGTAAAAAGGGTATTATTAATATGAAGAACGAAGACGAAGAATGCTTCATGTGGTGTGTAACAAGAGCCTTAAATCCGGTTGACAGCAATCCAGAAAGAATTACGAAAGAATTAATCAAGCAGTCTGAAGAACTTGATTGGACCAGCATTGAATTCTCAACCGCAGCGGATGCTAATGTGATAAGTAAGTTTGAGAGAAATAATAAAATTAGTATTAATATCTTCGGTTATGAGAACTATGTTTACCTATTCCCACTAAATTTATCAAAGCATGAGAGTAGTAGGTGTGTAGATCTATTACTCATTTCTGATGGAGAAAAGAAGCATTATTGTTGGATAAAGAACTTTAACAGATTGATGGCGGTTGATAACGCAAACTCATACACTTCGATGCACTACTGTAAAAGATGTTTGATGGGATATAGAAATATAGATTCATTAAATAAACACACCGAGTACTGTTCCCAACACGACGCTCAAAAGATAGAACTTCCAGAGCCAGGAACTATGTTGAGTTAAAAAAATTATTAAAGAAAGATGAGAGTCCCATTTATCGTGTTTGCCGATTTTGAGTCATTCATAAAACCTATAGACACTTGTCAACCAGACCCCAGCATGTCTTACACCAACAAATATCAAAAACACGTCCCAAGTTCTTTCTGTTATTATATAAAATGTTTTAACGATGATCTATATTCGCAAGCTCCCGTAACGTTCACAGCGGAGAGCCAAGACGATGATGTGGCTCAGATATTTATAGACACTCTTATAGATAATATAAAAGATATTTATAATCGATGTAAATTTCCAAAAAATGATATTCGGAAAGAAAGATCAGGCGCTTTACGGCTCGGCTGCAGTTTGCAACATATGCGAAGGCGAACTAGGTGATGATCGAATTAGAAACCATTGCCATTTAACTGAAAAATACAGAGGCGCCGCTCATAAAATTTGTAATCTAAATTATAAAGTCCCCAAGTTTTTCCCAGTATTGTTCCATAATCTACCCGGTTATGATAGCCATCTATTCGTAAAGAAATTACGAGGTGATGATAACAAAAAATTAACTGCATCCCTAGCAACAAAGAAACGTATATCTCATTTAGCAGAGAGATTGTAGTCGATAAATTTGTAAATAAAGAAAATAAGGAAGTAGTGGTTAAACACGAATTACGTTTCATCGATAGTTTTAGATTCATGGCATCGAGTCTTGACGCTTTATCGAGGAACCTGAGCAAAGATCAGTGTAAGAATATAAGCAGACACTATTCTGGTAATCAGCTCGATCTCTTGCTTAGAAAAGGGGCGTATCCTTACGATCACGTTAATTCCATCGACCGCTTGAACGAAAAAGAACTACCACCAAAATCAGCGTTCTATTCGAGACTTAACGACTCGGGTATTAGTGACAAAGACTACAACCATGCACAGATGGTATGGAAAGAATTCGGATTCAAGATGTTGAGAGAATACCACGATTTATATAACGTGAGTGATGTTCTCCTGCTCGCTGATGTATTTGAGAATTTTAGAGATGTATGCAGTGAGAACTATGGCCTAGATCTCGCCTGGTATTATACTTCGCCAGGTCTTGCTTGGGACGCCGCATTGAAGTTGACTAGAGTACAGCTGGAGTTGCTGAGCGACTATGATATGATATTAATGGTCAAGCATGGAATAAGAGGTGGTGTTAGCACCATTTCGCACCGTTATGGACAGGCAAACAATAAGTACTTGTCTATGTTTGACAGCAGCAAACCTTCATCATTCCTAACCTATTTAGACGCCAACAACCTGTACGGGTGGGCGATGTGTAAAAATCTACCAACTCACGGGTTCCAGTGGATGGGTAATAATGAGCTAAACGATTGGAGATCAATACCGTGTATATTAGAAGTCGATTTGGAATATCCGAAAGATTTGCACGATCTCCACAACGACTATCATCTTGCCCCAGAGAATATTACACCTGAATCTTCAACTGTACCTAAACTCATTCCGAACTTGAACGATAAAGTAAAATACATAGTCCATTACGAAAATTTAAAGCTGTATGAAAGCCTTGGCTTGAAGATAAACGAAAATTCATCGTGGAATTAAATTTGAAGAAAGTACCTGGCTGAAAAAGTATATCGATCTAAATACCAACCTGAGGACGAAAGCCACCAACGATTTCGAGAAAGACTTTTTTAAGCTACTGAACAATAGTGTCTTTGGTAAGACATGCGAGAATATAGAGAATCGAGTAGACATAAAACTGGTTTCCAGCGAGAAGCAAGCCCTAAAACTAGCAACAAGAACGAATTACGACACTCAAACTATTTTTGACGAAAACCTAATTGCCATTCACATGAAACGGACGAAGCTATATTATAACAAGCCTATATATCTTGGCATGTGTATTTTAGTCTTGAGTAAGACTATAATGTACGATTTTCATTAAAATTACATCAAGAAAAAGTATAAGATAGAGCAAAGTTACTTTTTACAGATACAGATTCTTTAGCCTATGAAATTAAGACCGAAGACTTCTACGCCGATATAGCTCCCGATATTAGAATTTAATTTCGACACTGGCGACTATCCTAAAGACAACCCCTCTGGTATAGAAACAGGAATCAATAAAAAGGTCATTGGCACGTTCAAAGCTGAAGCAGCTGGTAAACAGATCGAAGGGTTTGTAGGTTTAAGATCGAAACTGTATTCGTACAAGATGGCCGAAGTAGACCACAAGAAATATAAAGGCGTGAAGAAGAATGTCGTCAAGAAATCCATAACTCACGAAGACTACAAAGATTGCTTATTCACCAAGAGAGAACAATTGAGAAAGATGAATGTCATTCGATCGCATCTTCCCGATATCTACACCGAAGAAGTTAACAAGGTAGCTCTTTCAGCCGATCACAAACGAGTGATTCAGCAAGATGGCATCCACAGTTTAGCATATGGACATTATTCTCTAATATAAAATGATCACTAAACAAATCGATGTCGAAGGTATAATGCTACCTAATATTGCTTTGTCGAATGTGGATCTAATCGAAGCAGCGAGGAAACTAAATATAAATAATTTCAGAGGAGTATTTCTAAGAGACTGGCTGCCGAAGAAACCAAGAGCGAACGAGTTTGGTATCCTTAATTTGGACGATTCTGATGGTAAAGGAACACATTGGACGTGTTGGATCAAGCGCGCTAATGATAAAATTTATTTTGACAGCTACGGACTTCCTCCTCCTACGGAATTGATAAAATATCTACAAAGACCGCTGTTTTACAACAGTGAACGAATACAACCAGACGGTCAACTGTATTGCGGTCATTTATGTCTGTATGTATTGAAGAAGACGATCAACGATGGTTGTAAATTTCAAGAAGTCATAAACGAATTGCATTAAATAATATCACCTATTTAAAAATATGCCTGTTGATAAATTTGGACGAACTGATACTGCATCAGTTGAAAGAATAATGTCTGGAGGTGTTACTCTATCTCAAGCGAGTAATACCTTTCTAAAACGAGATGGAACGAACGAAATGGATGGTGATTTGAATATGAGTGAAAATATGATAAAAGGTCTACCGACTGACATTCATCCACCAGTCTTAGCTAGCCAGGCCGCGAGTTTTGGTCAAGTCGAAACTCTAGTCAGCCAAGCGATAACGAATAATTCTGCCAGCGATTACCTGAGAGTATTCGTGACAGCGGCTCCAACCATGACTTCTGATACAACGATAATAAATGGTTTAACTTACGAAGCTAGTGCTAGCGATTATTACAGTGTGCCTGGGCAAGACTTCGGTCCGTGGAGGGCTTTTCAAAACGCTTCTCACTACCTCGACATTTGGGTCTCCGAAACAACCGCAAATGTTTGGATTCAGATGAAGTACCCCGTTCCTCTGTCAATGTCGAGATTTTACATCATCGCAGGCCGTTCTAATAGGGAATATATTGCTAGTTGGAAAGTCCAAGCTAGTAACTATGGAATAGTATTTACAGATATTCACGCCCCTCAAACGGATGTCCTCCGAATTGGGTTTATGAAGGAGTTTACATTTCCGCCTTCAACTAATTGCGCGTATTGGAGATTTCATATTATATCCACGAGTCCTGGTGCTGAAACAGCTGCCGTCTGGATACTACAGTGGAAACCAACGCTGGCCGATCTCACACGAGGAAGAAAATGTTACGTCGGTTACGTGCCGAGGTTAACTTCGGACATTAGTAATTATGGTTTTCAAGCGAACGCCAGTGCTTCAGCTCCACATAACAAAGCCTTCCATGCATTCAAAGATGAAAGAGAATGGGTATCTGAGATTAGCGCAATCACGGAACCGTGGATATCTATCGTGTGCCAACCGCAGTAAGAATCTGGAAGATCGGTTTGAAGGGGAGAAAAAAAAGCAACGAAAGGATTTCCAACTGGAGAATAATCGCATACAATTATGAAGGACAAGAGGTTATTATTTACACTGCACCTAATCCTACTTATTTAGGAAATACTTACCAAGAATTCTTAATAGATTCAGTTGGAAAATATCAGACCTATAGGTTGGAATGCCACGAGGCTGAACCGGGGAAGCCAGGATTAAGTGTGATGCAGTTATTCGTGTACGATGGTTAAAATAAGAAATTATTTTCATATTTTAGCTTAAAGAAAATATTTTCTATATGGAAAGGAAAATGATTGTCACACACGAAACGTTCAATCCAGATAAAATGATCTTTAAAGTCGCGAATAAAACGAACAACTTTGGTCAACGAATTCAAATTAAATATAAATACCCGAACGGTGATGTAGGCGATTTTCATATTCAAACTCCAGCATTAAAAAGTTGGGCTATATCACCAGATTATGGCTTTGGTAACACCGATGGTCCTATTGTTGGTTATCGTATACCAGTAATGATGTATAATGGGTCAACTGATGAAGAATTGGTGACTTTTAGTATGTTTAAAAGTATTTTAGAACGCATTCAAGAGTTTCTGCTCGATCCTAATACAAAGACGGCCTCGAATAAGAAATACGAAAATTCGCAGGTTAGACAAATGTCTATCTTTTATCAAAAAAAGGAAGACGAACCGCTAAAGATGTATCCGAAATTGACAACCGCGTATGGATCAGCAGATATAACAACCGGATTTTATGATACAGACGATAATCCAATCGACCCTCTAACGTTAATATCCACTCCATGCAGTGTCGTGTTAGATTTAACATGTAGTTTATTCATTGGAAATAAGCCATCAGTTCAATTAAGAGTAGAAGATGTTATATTAGTAGAAAGAACTGAAGTGCGAAAGCGAGTGCGCCGCTTGTTTGTTGAGTAGTTAAATATTGGTTGTTAATTTTAAATGATTATTCTCATTGACAATTTAAATTACAAGTTCAACAACTTCGTTTTCTCCAGATACCACGATATACGACGTGCTGTAACCCGGTTCCGTTTCTATCCTCGTTTTCATGAAAGTAAATGTCTTGTTCTCTTTGTTCGTTTGCAACTTGTCGAGCAATGGCGCCTCGAATACGCTCATGTAATATTCCACCTTATCCGGCGCTACTACCGTAATCAGATAAAATATCCTACTGTGCCATTGTTCGTTTGCAACTTGTCGAGCAATGGCGCCTCGAATACGCTCATGTAATATTCCACCTTATCCGGCGCTACTACCGTAATCAGATAAAATATCCTACTGTGCCATATAAATATTGCTTCGTTTTAACAGTATAAGCTACATCTTCTTCCAAAGTTTCGAAATCTAAATATTTACGAGTTCCCATATTTTATTTAGCCGGGATGAAACTTCATGTTAATATCTTAATCTTGTATCTATTTCTCCATACTTTACCGTTGGAATGACGTATCGTATTCGCGCCGACCTCTAACGCCATACTCGCCTTATACAACGATGGGTAGATGACGGCTTTGTTCGTATCTTTGTATGGGATTATTTCGAATCGTTTTAGATGCTCATACTCGGGTGACATGTCCTTTTTCTCCTTCACCAGCGCCTTCGGTTCTGATTCCAGTAAAATATCCCTCTCAACCAGTATTCTAAACATTTCTGGTTTGTTCATATAACTCGGCTTTATTCCATGTTCCTTCAATAGCGATTTCAGTTGTGAGAGTTTCATGATTTTATAATAGAAAATATTTTCTTTAATATACTACGTTCATCTTCTGACCGTCTGATTTGAAGTTTAACAATTTATCTGAAATGACGACTGCATAAGCTTCAGTTCCAGCAGGGATCGCAGCATTGAAAGTAGCCTTGATCTGGATGTCTACGACAGATAACTTTAGCCGTTCAGATTGCTTAATCACATCGAAAACGAATAGCGGGTATAACTCTTTGTAGTCGGCTGGAGTGATGTTACTCTGAGTTACCAACTGGTCCATTCCATAGAATTTTTCGCTAAAGGTTGCCGCGTCTCTGTAAGCTCTAGAAAATTGCTGATTCGCGAATGAGAGGTTGTAGTCGACCGCTGGACATCTTTCCTGGTTCATCATCACATACATGTTCTTAATATCGCAATGATCAAAAATTGATGGATTAGCTTCTTGATTACCGCTTCGATTCGTATGAAATCCAACTATGACATACCTCGGTTTTTCCGGCGCTGTCTTTACGCTAAGTCGCCAACTAAACGTGGTAGATATAGGAACCGTTATAGTATCGCAAAGATGAGCTCGATAGGCAACTGGTAACGTTGCCTTTGATTCGATCGTTTTATACGGCTGCATTCTTTCCATATCAGATGGAATGACGTGCGGCATAAACCACGAAATTTTACTGAGGCTGACTTTTCCCGCCGCTCCTGCATTTGCCCTAAAAATAGCATCGCTGTCAGGTTTGCGAACGAGAATTAAAGTCTGCTTCAAACCGTAGACTATCTTATCGTAATCCTCACCGAATCCAAAAATGTGCTTCAGAGGCACGATGAAGCTAAATGTGCCCTTTGCAGTTGGTTTCCGAATGCGATACGCTTGTCTTATCGCGAATCCCGTGTTATCGTTTATAACAGCAGTAGCGGCTGTCTTTAGTCCATAATTGGTTAAGTCCCTGCGCAAGAGCAAAGTCGTTGGGATATTTCAGCAAGCCCAGCATAGTTGTGGCTTGTCCAGGATGAAACACGCTTTCTATTTTTTGATTATACAAGGAATACGACATTTGGCTGAAGAGATGCATGAGGCCGTTGTTGACTAAAGCTGTAGCGTCAGTATCGATGTAAAAGGTTCCATTCGCTTTAGTCAGTCTGCCTTCTAAAAGCAGGTATGACTCGGAGGGATGGCTGAAAATATCTTGAAGTTCGATATTTATGCGAATTTCCCCAGTGTTAAGATTCGCCCCCGCCACTGGTTCATATTCATGAAGTTCATATCTTTCAATTCTTTCGTCTATTATAGTATTTTCAGTAAATCTTAGAATATCTGACTGCATTTTTAATATAACAAGATTTTATTTTAAGCAAACTTCATTCCAGATCCACGCACCAAATCTCGGATCGATATGGCGCCGCCGTTACCAGATAGTAAATTATTTATATCAAATATAGAAAAGCCGTGGTTGAAATGTACGTTCACAGGATTTGACAATACAACGTCACAGCATTTGTTACAATACATATATTATATTACATCACAGAAAATGTTGCATTACGTTACATTATATTACATTACGTCACATTGCATTACATTATATTATCGTCTCCTTTCTCCATCTTTTCGCTCTAAAATTCTATATGGCAGTCTGTCGTCCTCTTTTGCATTTCTCAAAACCTATTTCTTCTCACGGGGCCTTGCGCACTGGCAGCGCTTCTGAATGGTTCACCCTACAAGAAGCGCTCTAGAAATCTCTAAATACAATACAATACAATATCTAACTAGTTCAGTTTATGGCTTTCAATGTGAAAGTGTTTTGTTAAGGTATTCCTAGAAGGTGTTGCCCGACTAGCGGTTCCTTCGGTCCCTTTAGGGCCCCTTTTCTTCCCTGGCCCCTTTTCTTCCCTATTGTCATTCCCACTCCTGTTGATTATCAATGTGTGCTTTTTATTCACATCTTCTTCTGTTGGGATCAATAAAAAAGATATTGATAAAAAAATGAATAAATCTGTGCAAGACATAAGTGTTTAGGTCCAGACTCCAGATTCCAGACTCCAGACTCCGGCGTGCACCGTTCTTATTAGCGACAACAATTATTATCTCAAATTCAATTTATAGACCAACATCAATCAGACAATCAAAAGTACTTGATATAGCGCCCCATCACGATATCTACTCAAAGGCGCTCCCGGCCTAGCCCTCGGCTGAAAAGGACAGTTTTAAGAGAGGCATAAAATGAAGATGAGGAGTTCTTAGGTAGGAGAGGGAGCTCTATGGGAAGTCAATTCCAGGTTATAGGTCCGACGAACGAGAAAGCCCGATTGAAACCGGCGTGTCTACACGCCGAAACGCCACCTTTAACCAATGTATGTACTGAATGTATATATGACATAGTGAGAATGTTTACATTTGGACATATCTGTGTATGTATGTGTGTGTCTCGGTGTGTATGTACATATGTAAGTAAGTATGTAAGTAAGTTTGTAAGTAAGTATCTATCTGTATGTGTTTATGATCATGCACACATATGCATAGGCTAACATGTATGTATGTAAGTGTGTGTATGTATGTAAGTGTGTGTATGTATGTATGTATGTATGTATGTATGTATGTATGTATGTATGTATGTATGTGTGTGTGTATGTATTTATGTATGTATGTATCTATGTATGTATCTATGTATGTGTGCATGTATGTATGTATGTATGTGTGTATGTATGTATGTATGTGTGTGTATGTATTTATGTACGTATGTATGTATGTGTGTGTATGTATGTATGTATGTGTGTGTGTGTATGTATGTATGTATGTACGTATGTACGTATGTATGCATAATATTAGATAGTGAATGAAACTTAAGATAAGTGTAATATATGCGTGTTTACGTATGTATATTTATCTATGGCTCCGTATGTCATGGTGTGTATGCATTCATGTGAATGTTATATGTGTTATTGTGTCTGTGCATTAATGAATGCATGTATGTATCGCATTCGTGCATGCATGCACTTTAAATGTTTAAAATGTCATGTATGTATATTTGTGTAGCGCTATTTTTGACATCGCATTTGCGTTGATAACGTACTTCATAGTGGTTTATTTCGCGACGAAGGGAACCAATTATTTTCATAAACGGAAAGCGATCATAATGTGTTTCATCCTTGTGTTCGGATATCAAAGGAGTCGCAAAATAACTAATATCCCGGTTTTCAAACTTTATTATTATTGAACCTCCAAGTAAAAGGTCAAATGTTGGCGTCCCACCGGCAAAGGTCATAGTTTTGATGAAAAAAATACGTGTGGGCAGTATAACGTTGCAATAAATTAAGTTATCTTAAAAGGTCAGGGATAGAGAAATGAGGCATGTTTTAGACGATGCCATGGAAAATGCTTAAAAAATGAATTTATTCCGTGCGACTTAGCGACGCCTGGTGTCTTTGAAGTGCTATCAGTACGCACATGCCATCGATTGAAACAGCTGCTCCGAATGCGAGGGTGAAAGATGCTCGATATTACGATGACGATATAGCATCATGGTTAGAGTGACTGCTGTGTTGATGGATGAATGAACCCAAGTATGGATGAATGGACGGATGAATGGATGCAATGATGGACTAATGAATAAATGAATGGATGGATGAATGGACGTATCAATGAATGGATGGATGGACGTACTAATGGAAATCGAATGGATGGATGAATGAATAGACTAATGAATGAATGAATGGATGGAGGAATGAATGAATGGATGGAGGAATGCATGAATGGATGGATGGACGTTCTAATGGAAAATGAATGGATGGATGAATAGACTAATGAATGAATGAATGGATGGAGGAATGAATGAATGGATGGAGGAATGCATGAATGGATGGATGGATGGACGTATTAATGGACAAATAAATGGACGTATAATTGGAGAAATGAATGGATAGATGAATGGACAAATGAATGGATAGATGAATGGACAAATGAATGAATGAATAGATGGAGGAATGAATGAATGAATGGAGGAATAAATGGACGTATAATTGGACAAATGAATGGATGGCTGAATGGACAAATGAATTGATGGCTGAATTTGCAAATGAATGGACAAATGAATGGATAGATGAATATACAAATGAATGGATGGATGGACACATGAATGGATAGATGAATGGATGGATGAATGGACAAATGAATGGATAGATGAATGGACAAATGAATGTATAGATGAATGGATGGATGAATGGATGTATGAATGGATAAATGAATGGATAGATGAATGGACAAATGAATGGGAAGATGAATGGATGGATGAATGGATGGATGAATGGATAAATGAATGGATAGATGAATAGACAAATGAATGTCCCTGTTTCTATTGCCTGTCTGCTTTTCTGCGCCTAATGGCATCAGTATTTGTCTGCTTGTGTGTCTGTCTGCTATTTGTACTGTTTGATTCCCTCTGCCTGTCAGTCTGTATGCGTGTTTGTCCATCTATATATCTTTCAGGATATCCGTTCTATGGTAACTTCTTGATTCTTCGTCTTCAACGTCTTGACAGAGTGCTATCAGTGCGTCAGATGTTCTTTTCGACGTGCAATTATTGCCAGAAAAAAGCGACTCTACGGAGGCCTTCAGAGAGTCCTATAACCTGCAGGCATTTGTCTGAGAACTGTTAAAGGTCACGCTATACCTTCGTCGACTGTGCACAATATGACACGTGATCTGTCCCCGATTGAACAGCTATTCGATGCTCAACGATAGTGTCTGCCTTTCGCAGACAAGTCGTCTAAATTAGAAGGAGTGTTCCCATTTGTATCGTCGATACATCAGAAAGCAACGAAGGGACACAAGCAACGGACGCTATTCGCCTATCAGAGCCATGCTACACCGTAGATCAACTGAATTAACTATATATGGAGGCATCAGGTGCTGCAGCAAGAAAACATCTCTTCTGCGGCTTCTCTCTGTCCATCCATCCATCCATCCGTCCGTCCGTCCATCCAAACCGTCCGTCCATCCAAACCGTCCGTCCGTACATCCATCCATCCATCCATCCATCCATCATTCCATCCGTCCGTCCGTCCGTCCGTCCGTCCGTCCAACCATCCATCCATCCATCCATCCATACATCTATCATTCCACCCGTCCGTCCATCCGTCCGTCCGTCCATCCATCCAACCAGCCAACCATACAACCATCCATCAATTCATCCAACCATCCATCAATTCCTCCAACCATCCATCTATTCCCTGCTCCCTATATAACAATTAAAAATAATAGCATTTGCAGTAATCGTTATGTATGAACGATCGGAAGTAAAAACTAGACCCATAAACAGGTTGAGCACAATTTTTAAGCAATTTTTTCCCGAATGAGGGCAGCGGTCATAGAAGCATTGGTGAAATTATCGTGTTTATTAGGACACGGTTGCTTTAAATTCCGTCTACAGCTTCATCTGCTTTCTCCCCTACCATGGGAGTTTGTCGTGTCGTTGGTTATTACTCTCAACAGTTCTTTGTAGGTTGTGAGATCTGTGACAACTTTTATTTGTGTATTTGCTATCTGACGCTTGCCACCAATTACGATCGGTTGGCTTCAAACCACGATTGATCAAAGGCCTGATATACATATAGGTCACACAGTTCGTTCAGTCATTATAACATTATTATGTCAAAATGTCTGAATCTATAATAAATTGGGCGCTGAAAACGGCCACGCTGACCTACAATTTCGCATAAAAACTGTTGTGAAAATTTCATTTCGCCAGAGCGTTTCTTTCGTTAATCTTTCTAGGCACAAACAGAACATTTTCTGATTGATCCATTAGATGTCCATAATGTGTCACATTTCTTTTGAAGCTTATAAAGCGCCACACGAAAGTCAAACACGGGCATCAGCTTATTCACGAACGCTAATGATTACCGATTATGTACGTCCTGGTTGAGTATAAGACTATAGGTTTCCAGTGTTTAACGACAGCCAAATGTCTGCACACCGAAGTGCAACTAGCAGTTGGTTAATACAGAATTGCTCACTCACTCACTTACTAATCTCATGTCTGCTCTCCTCAGACTTAGGATTGGTATCACTCGAAATGGCTATGTCCTGGTTGACCAAAATAACTGATTTACTGCCAAGACCGCAGCGCTCAAGATCTGAAGGATGCACTTAGCGTTGATCATTCTTCTGCCATCAGCGCAACAGACGAAGACTACTCTTTGACAAACATCTCATGGGATTCAGATACATATACATTGTACAACAACACGCACTTCGTAAATCAGCATCTGCACTGGCCACACTAATGTGGCCTGGAAAATCAAACAAGTATACGCAGTATGTAATTAAATACGCACCGGTACGTAACTAAATGGGTATGTAAGAAAGTAAGCAAGTATGTAAGAAAGTAGTTCGCTACGTAAGTAGGGACGTATAATGTATTTAGGTACGTACGTGAGTAGGTAACTAAACAGGTACAAAGGTAACTACATAGTACATGAGTGCATGTCTTGGTGAGTACGTACGTAAGTAAATAATAAAGTACCCATATAAGTAAACAAATAAGTGCGTAGTGAGTAATTGAGTTTGCACACAATTTAGTTAGTATGTAAGTAAGTAAGTTTGTGAATTAATATGCAGGCAAATAAATAAGTGCGGTAGTAAGTAAGTACGTAAGTAGCCAACTTAAGCAAGTAGGTTGGCAATTAGGCATGTCTGTTATTAGTTTGTCCGTGTCTTTATCCATTTATATCTCCATATGTCTGTCTATGTGTCTGTCTTTGTGCCTGCCTATGTGTCTGTTTATGTGTCTGTCTAAGTGTCTGTCTATGTGTCTGTATAAATGTCTGCCAGTCGGTCTTCTAATTTAACGATCGAATCTGACTGGCGAGAATAAGCTGGATCCTGTGGTCGAAATTTTTAAGATGGGTTTAATGATGGCGACGATAATGATGAATCATTGAATATAGGGTTCTACGGATACAGCTAATAGGGCTGAGAATTGCATTGCAAACAGACAGACAGACAGACAGACAGACACACTGACAGATAGACAGACATACACACTGACAGATAGACAGATTCGTAGACATCATCATAAATTTTTTATCCGCGTTTACGGTTGACAGTTCCTTATAATTAGTGGACCGGTTGTTGGCTTCTCTCATTGGGAAGTTTTTGTATGAATTTTAATATCTTAGTTATATTAAAGCATGCTTCCGTATAAAATTCTGAGTATTAAGTTTCGGTTATGTTTGTCTGTTAACGCGGTGTCGCAGCGGTATGTTCTGTGCCTTGCGACATAATGGTCGCAGGTTCAAACCCACCTCAAGCCACTGCGTTACGATTTTGGACAAGTTGCTCACCCATCATTGTCTGCGAGGAAGGCAACAGGAAACCAACTCACTCGTTTCACCCCCGGGTGGCGTAAAGCCAATGGACCTGCCTTTGAGCAGAGAACCCGTCATCATATTCACTGTATCTGGGAGAGATATCTGGAAATTTCCTAGTCGGGGTGGGAGGAGGTGAGTGATGACCGCTAGATTGGGGAGGGGTGTGCAGGGGAATAGCCTAGGCCGTTCATTTGAACGTTCAGCGCTACATAAGCGTTCTTCCATCTTCCGCCTACATCACTTGCAACCGTCGGAGCCTGAGGCTGTGGGAAATGTCTGCGCTTCATTCTCCACAGTAGCAGATGCTCCACATCGGGTCTCGTTCTTCGGTCCCAGTCTATCTTTCCGCCAGCCAGGTGAGTCACACGCGAAGTACGAGATGGAGGTCAGTTCCGTCACTTCCGGTGATTGACCATGGGGCCTGAGCATGCCTGCAGGACGCACTTTAATAATGATCATGGCCAGATCATTTTATACACAAAACACACAAAAAGACGGTCAGGTAGACTATAACATGGAATGTTAGGCTGCTGCTCTGGCAGAGAGTTAGTCAGTCATGCAGACAGACTGTCCGAACAAAGGCAGGCAGTCAAACAGACAGATAGACGCATAATAAACACACGGATAGACACACAGACAAATACACAGACATTTCTGGACATGGAGACAAGTTCGAGCACACAGAAAGAAACAAGAAGAGCTTGACATACATATGTAAAGACGGACATATATTGACAGTAAAACCGATAGACACAGAGAAAGTGTTGCATCCATCTTAATGAGAATAAAAGAGGGATTAATAAAATTGTCGTGGGTGCAGCATATACGTACAACGGAGATCATGACAAGCCCTCTTGCTCGTGTCCTCTTGCGCAGGTACTTGAGAGGATTCGTGACGGACCAGTATCTGTCGAGGCTGAGGATGAGTAGGTTGAGGATGGATGCCGTGCTTGCCGTATAGTCGACGCCGATCCATAACTGACAGAGGGCGACTCCGAAGAGCCAGTCCTCTGTGAAGACATAGATGGAACTGATTGGCATGACGAAGAGACCCACGACAAGGTCAGCCACTGCCAGACTCACGATGAACATGTTGCACACCTGTGTTACATCAACCATAACCGTAACAATAACCATAGTCATATCTATGACCATAACCATAGCCGTAGCCATAACTACAACTAAAGCCATAACACGACATAGCCATAGCCGTATACCCATAGCCACAACCATAACAATAACCATGCCCATATCAATGACCTTAACCATAACAATAGCCACAACCAACCATGGCCATCAATTCTATTGTTTACACCATTGTAGGCCTATAGAGCAATTGCACGTGAACAAAAAGTAGTGAACATCAACTATTTCTAACCAAAAGTACAACGCGTGATGCCATCAGACGATTGGTGCAGTGGACAAAGTGCGTAACTGAAAATGTTGACTTCGTGAATGACATGTCTCTTCGTTAATGCAATTAATATCATGCCACCCTAATTTAAGCGAATTTTCGTGTCTCAGCGTTTGACTAACCAAAGTCATTCCTATTGGAAAGCGATGTTGTAGACTATTACTATATTCGTTGCGTGTTTTCAGAATTCGTTACCACTCTTCGCGACAGCTAACGAATTCCATTGGGGAACGATAATCAAGCAGCGAGGCCAAGTAACGCTAATTACGACATCAACTTAAGAGAAGGACAAAAAGATAGAGACAGAGACAGGCAGACAAACAGACAGACAGACAAACAGACAGACAGACAAACAGACAGATTGCGTTAGTGTGCTGGATTCGTTCTGATCAACGCATTGCACACACACAGACAAACATAATCTGGTATGCATTCTGTTTCCAGTTGGTTTTTCCCATCAGCAGGTGATATGGATTTGCATGTCGTCAGCCTGTCATGCTGCGTTGCACTCATGTCGACCCTCAAATATCCGACATGTCAGAGCCGACTGTAGTCGCCTTTCCACAAACGATCAGCATGACATAATAGTCTAAGCAGATATGATTGCTCGCCTACGAACACTTGTAGGCAGTTTTAAAGCACGTAATGAAGCGACGTGGAAAGGACCAGACGAATTGAAAAGGCTCGTATGCTCCATACAACACGCAATAATAGGAACCGACCTCGAGCAAAATTTCTACAAAATCTATCGAAAATTTCTTTGAAGGAAATGGAAATAGACTGGACGACCGCAGAGGTGGAACTACTTTTAGAGGCGTACATGTATATATATGTCTTGTCCGAAAATAAACCGGAGCAGCGGTACTTATCCGCAAAGGGCTGGCGCAAGCAAATACAGCGAGCACTTTGTCGGTGAATCAATATGCAGGACCGTTAAGTCACGTGCCATATCTATAACACAAGAGTCCTTCTTTTATGTGCAAGACTATGTTTATAGGTATACAGCAAGTAAATCGATGTTATGTGTTTATGAAGAGATATATATATATATACATACATATATATATATAAATACAAAATCTCGTATATTACACATGGGCTTTTAGGCCTATGTCATTATAGACTATAATACAAATGCGTGGACATTATTCATTCATTCGTTTTGAAAATGTATATTGTAGGTCTACCCCTGCAAGAAGGTTTTCTATGAAAATGTCGCGAATAAAAATGTCGCTATCAAAATACCACAATTAAAAATGTCGCACGTTAATAATGTCGCACGATACTCTAATAATAAAGATTAATTTGAATCGTTTCCGACATAGGCCTACACGTAAAGGCCTACTTCGATAGACATGACTTAATATACAGGCCCATATACATATCCTTATATATATACATGACTTATTATGTTTATACAACGATTTACAACCTGAATATCGGCGTACGTAATTTTCGAACTGTGCCTATATTTGTATGTAGGCGTATACAAGTGTAGACATAATAATTACTGCATAATTGTATGTCTGCTAAATTTTTTTGAATCAATCTATTTGCATTTTATATTTGAATATATATGTACACAATTATATATACGGGTTTGTATATTTATCGTTGTATATACAATAATAGAAGCCCTCAGTAGCTTTGTTAATTGATGAATGTTAATTAATTATTGAGCCAAACGCTTGCCTCGTGTTGTGCCTAACTCAGAGTTGTCCATGGGTCCAATTTTCATGATTCGACCCAACCCAACCCAACTCGACCGATTGAAAATGGACCCGACCCGACTTCTAAAATGAACTATGTGACCCGACCGACCCATGATGTACATGACCCGACCCAATCTGACCCTACCCGCCTTTAGTGGTAAATTTTATTAACATTATTTATCGGCAAATTCAAATGTCGTATAAACACTGCAGTCAGACATACATGCATATGATCATAATATTAATTTGTGACGACGTATCAGGGAAGAAATCCTTCGTTTATTCGATGTACTTTAGCCTAAACTTACTTTTTCCATATTAAATATACATGTAGGCCTATGCAAAAGAACTTCGCATAATATTGGACACGTAGGAGTCCCGTCCGCATGTCCCAGCGTTGCCTCCTGAGTTGATACACGTATACAAGCCGCTCCACAAACTAAAATAATGAGGTCGCTAAGTCTTAATTGCCATGGATTCCTCTTATGTATGAAAATGCGGAGTTGGCGTGCACACAGTCACCCTTGGCATGTTATCTGAAGAAGCTGGGAAGAAAACCGATGTGACCTTTGGAGCGTAAGCCACATCTAAATTAGATCTGAACATCAATGACTATTTGCACAGGCGTCGTTCGTCGTAGGTCAATCGTAGGTCAAACTCAAGACTCAGTCAAACTTATGACTCGCGAATTCGTGACGATGTACAACATTTTAATAATGAATTCTAATTGTCGGCTAAAGCATATCTAACAAAGCGGTGTACGAATTTCTAAGGCGTTTTTTCTTCATTGGTCGACTATTCTCACAATGAACTACAATTCGAAGCCTGCCTTCACATTTGGACGATTTAAAGTGTCAGTCGCAAAATGAAATTAAATATTAATTTATTTTACTACTAGAAGCGTAAAGCCACATATGCAAGGTAGTTCTTCACCTGTTCTTCGTCTCATCTTCAGTTCCTCCTCTCGGTCCGTGCATGTCTATTGTGCACTGTCATATCTATCGCGTTAAATTAATCATCACAAATACCTTCCTCGTTTCATCACCTTCGTCATCAAGTAGCCATCATCATCATAATCATCGTCGTCGTTGTCATAACTGTCACCGTAGTCGTCACTGTCATCATCATCATCATCGTCAACTTCGTCGTCACAACCACCGTCATTATCGTCATCGTCACGATATCGCGCCATCAAACCCAACAGATCAGACGCTTAGGTCGATAATTCGGTCAGACGTTCGTTTGTCATAAGTTCATTGTGGTCGGTCGATTGTCATAAATTCATTGTAGTCGTTCGATCGTCAAAAGCTCATTGTATAGGTCCAGTCTTTGTCATGTTATTTCATCGAATCATTCAACAATAAAACCATCAACTGGTTTTTCTAAGCCAGAGTCCTAACGGCGCCACGAGATCACGAAACAATAGATCAGTTAGGTAGATGATAATTGAAAACGACATTAATCGACTTATGAGCAACGTCACCATACGAAAGACATCATATCTCGCAAGACAACGATGAGCCGGATTATAGCAACGGCTGTCCTATTGAGTAGGGTCATCAATTTCTCTTAAGAGAGAGAGAGAGAGATCCGTGGCTTTTGAAAAGGGATGACCTTTATATACTCTGCGCTTCAAAGCAATGTCGCGAAACAGCAATAACAAAATAATATAGAAATAGTTTCTTTTCTATCTCTGACATCAGTAGATCAGTAAATCAGCATAGTAGGGCAAGATGCGTGGGCGTCAAATCGAACCGATTTTTAGACTGGAATTCAAACCGAATGAGTGTATAATAATATATTCCAATCGTTCGTGAATGTCAAACAAATGTCGTTACTCCCTGATACGAGTACTTGGTGCCGACAATACCCAGCCTACGTAATCCCAGGTAAACGTGAAATATCCAGTTCGCAACTATAAGTTAACTCAAACACTTCGCTATAGCATGATTTAATTCAAATCGCAGTCCGTTACTATTTTCAAACGCTCAACAACACGCTTCGCACTTCTTTGACGATTTACGTTCAACCGCTCCACTATTAAATCACAGATAGTTATGACAACCTTCTCTACAAATCAACTAAGAAAAGTCCGACGATCAATCAACCTCCCTTTCTACCGCAACTTGAATTAGCAATCCGATAATACGAAGACAGCAGCCTCTCGATTTACAAATCTTGCTCAACTGGTTCAACAACACCTAATATTCCATCCATGAATGCGTAATTCGGTCTAGTATCCTCTCATTGGTTGACCTCGTCTTCATTACGTTGAATATAATTATAGTTCAGTTCACAATGACCTCGTCTTCATTACGTTGAATATAATTATAGTTCAGTTCATAATGGGGGCGCTTCTATT
Organism: Bimastos eiseni; assembly: GCA_959347315.1. NCBI lineage: Eukaryota > Metazoa > Annelida > Clitellata > Crassiclitellata > Lumbricidae > Bimastos > Bimastos eiseni. The sequence continues at coordinate 9,357,024 of OY365806.1, forward strand.
GGTTGATTTGATATTTCTGACGTTAATCCTTCATATAGCGCTATCCTACTGATTAATTATATTAAATTAATATGCCGTTCAGAATTAACTAAACTTGTGCCGTCAATAAATTAAACTTGCTTATTCTATTAAAATATTCTATTAAATAATCAACAGTTTATTTGTATAAGGGGCCGTTCACATATTATATAACGCTCAAGGGGCAGGTGGGTTGGTTCTTATTTTGTTAGCGTTATACTGTGCAGGGCGGGGGTAGGTTGAAGGTTTTGTTATATAACAAACCTTTTCAGCTTATGCTTTTTTACCTGTTTGCCAGCCAATTGGAAATTCCAAGTACCACCGACCTTTTTTGCTTAATCGAAGTTCACAATGTGACCCAAAACTAGCACCATCAGCTGTCACCTGGCGAATTGATTTATTATTTATAAATCCACTTTTAAGAATTTCCTGATTACAATTTTGGCAACTTCTTGTGCATAGCTTTAAACGCTCTTACATTCAATTCTGTGTGATTTGTTATGATTGTGGCTTAAATTTAAATTAATTTACTTGAAATAATTATTTTGGTTTGCATTATCAAGATGTTTGATTTCATTTTCTATAGTATGAGTAAAAAGTTATGTTTGCTTAAATACCCAATTGTAGTTGTAGTATACACTCTGTATCATACGCTGTTAAATAGGCAGAGTCGTACCGCGAACCTATGGATAAATACCTGATTGTGCAATATTAAATAAATGAATTCTGTGTGACATTGTAATCCTCATTTCTGGTGCAAAACAGGAAGGAAAAAAAATGGTGTTTTTAGATAGAATTTAAGTCACTACCGTGTATTATCATGCTGAAAGCTATTAGTAAGCTTTGCTGTTGCTTCTGGGGTGGGGTAGGTGGGTAGGTAGCGTGTCTGTTATATAATATAGGGGTGGGGTCACAGCTGCTGTTATATAACGTTATTAGGGGTAAGGGGGTGGGTCAAATATTGAGATTATGTGCGTTATATAATATGTGAACGGCCCCTAAGAGGAGCAACGCCATAGTGATGATGGTGATGATGATGATGATAATAATAATAATAATAATAATAATAATAATAATAATAATAATGATAGTAACCGTTCCAGATAACTAAATTTCTCGGTCTCCGGACAATTTATTATCATCTGAGGGATCAGAACTACCTCTGGACAAAAAATAATAATAATAATAACAAATAATATAACAAATAACAACAGCACCAACAACAACAACAACAACAACAATAATAATAATAATAATAATAATAATAATAATAATAATAATAATAATGATTACCATCAATTACCGTACAACGTTATAACGCCAAAACGCTCAAAGGAACTTTCGTCGTTCAGGAGACCGATTAATAAGGCCATTCCAGACAACCAACATATTAAAAAGAAAATAGTGATAACAATAATACTAATAATAGTTATTATTATTTTAATTATAATAATTATGATGATGATGATAGTAATAATAACAATAATAATAATTATGATAATAATGGTGATATCTATCTGTGACCAATTAGATGATTCTCTGATGACCGTCATAATACCACGAGAGAAGATATAAGTCACGAGACGCGAGTCACTGCATAGCACACAATACTCAATTTTAGGACACCATTTAATTGCACAGCCTACATAAAAATTGGCCAATGATTAGTGGCAATTTCTATGATATTCATCATGCCTATCAATATCTTTAAGTATGCGTTCCTTGTGTTTCTTAATAGTTAAAGTACATTTCTGCATCTTATTAGTTAGCGATATGAACCTCGGGTGCACAAAAACATCTATTATCGCTCATCGACAAAAACCTACAAAATCATTCTAATTAGTAATATCTCAAAGTGTGGCGTCATCGGGTGTTAATCTGCATTATTTTATGATTCCAAATATGAAATTTTACGCTTGTACGTCAAAAATGAATAATGTTACGCTAAGCGGCCGAAGTATTGCGTATACCCTACATGTATACAGAAAATCAGAACAAAGATAATTTGTAGTAAATGAAGCATCTGTCTTATTATCTTAATTCATCTCATAACAGACGCAGTGGCGTCCTCTTCAGCTAGATGCTCGTCGTGTAGTGGAACGCTTGGTTTATTTTTGAATTTCACTTTCCCGAGGACTGGACGTATGGAGCGCCGCGTGATCAATACGTTCGCAAAGCCTTTACATCGCGTGCAGAACAGTTACAGTGATGTGAAACTAATGCAGCCTCATGTGCCAATCATTTGGAGCGTGCAAAACAAATGGCCATTCGTCACTGACAAGACGATCAATTAGCTGTCAATAAGATACTTCTCCGCCTTTCGGTCATCTTTACGAACTGAACCACCTTGGAATCTGCTCTCGTAAACGATTTTTAACAGTTTTCGATTAATTTCGATCACTGACTGACGCCGTGAACATTATGGGCCATAGAAGCTCTCAGAATTAGATATTATATCAGATACATGTAGTAGGCCTACTATTAAATTTAACTGTGGACGCTTCAGTATGGAACGAGCTCCCATTTGAGCTCCGCTCTTTGCTTGTGCCAAGTCAAGTCTTTATCTATAGTCGTAGCTGGATTGGGAACGCTCCTGAGTACACCGTAGGTTCTTTGAGAAGTGCTATGTAAATGCTCAGAATGAATGAATGAATGAATGAATGAATGAAAACGATTGGTCAAATTCGCATTCCGAAAGTGAAGAGAGTAGGTTCTGTGAGAGAGAGAAATTGAACAAGAACCTAACAAACACGAGTTAGAAGAGGCACTGATATGAAAGTCTTGAACGATCCCTCAAAACGTGAACCATGAGAAAAAAGAACATCAAGCAATTACAGGCTTTTGAAACGAAGCTCAGCGGAGGAAGAAAAGTTTTAGTTGAGTGGAGTGAAACAAACGAGTAGGTGCTTTTAGAAGGGAATTATCTTTTCAAGAAGGATAAACGATAGCAGCAACAAGGGAGCGACGAAGTGGACTGCTCATTCATTAGAACGGTCATTGAGGGCAGAATGAATGGGTAGAAGGCACCACCCGTATGGAATTCCTCTTCCATCAGTTGCTAAATGGGGCATGATAGATGCGATACAGGCGTACGTCACTGCGCCACTGAGCGACGATAAAATCCGATCTAAAGTTAGACTACAGAGCGCTACATAAATTCGTCCTGACGTTGCACTAAAACCGTAGTTTTGGGCGTGCGTCAGTAGCTTTGAAAATGTTACCATGGAGACGACGACGGTCGGTATGACGTCAGGTCTTTGTTCTCGTCGCTTCTGTCGTACGGCGATGACTTTCACAAATCAGGCCAATCAGATGCAGAGTTTATTACTGCAATGGATGGAGTTTAACAATCCCAATCCACTCTTACTGCATGCTGTCATAATTATGGTGCATTCATCCGTCATACATACATGTTCGTTGTCATATTTATATCATGTATGATATGCTATGTATGATATGCTCCCTTTGCAGTTAAATAACCAACTCAACGCCAAACCAACACATTTATGTCAGACGTTGCTAAGTCGATGACTGTCATATACAGACATTGTAAAGAATACATGTACATTTGTATATAAATAAATATTATATATAGGCCTATAACATATATATATACAAAAAATATAAGCCTGTAAATATAAGTATATATGGTGCAGCTGCTGCTCCATCCTGTCTATTACAATGCTAATCGACAGAGGTTTCCTTTTTTTACTTTTGTCTGAAGTCGAAGCTTCAAACTTGACGCTCGTCATGGTTCAAAAGGTCATTGGATGCATGGTGAATGATGCATGGGCCACAAGGACACCATGCAGATTCAGAGACTGGTGATGGAGAAGCGGAACGACTGAAGCAGCAATTAGTTGTGGCTGGGTTGGAAGCGCTTCTGAGTAGGTTCTTGAAGAGGCGCTATATAAATGTTCAGAATGAATGAATATATTATAAGTTTATTAGAGCATTGGTCAAATTCGTATTCTGACAGTGAAGAGAGCTATCGAGAGGAAAACTGAACAAGAACCTAACAAAACGCAAGATAGTGGTTGATGTGCTAATAAAGATATAATTACAATAGGCCGTCGATAAAAATTATCTTCATTTTCAAAGGCAGTTTATCGTCACCATTGAAACCGTGTTCGTCAAAGTCATGATTAATTATAATATTTTATCTTCCGTATTCTATTAAGCCTGCATTCCACCTGTCTGTCCGTCTGTTTAGTAGATCTATATTACATTGCATTAGGGGCCTACTCAATAGGTGGAATATGGTAACTAGGTACTTCTAATGTGCAAGTACTCAGCTGATATAGTGCATCAAAACCAAACCAGTGACCAGATGAAATTATTGGCAGATATGATCCAGTTTTGTCAACAAAAGACCTGATGGTATCGGTTTCAGATTAAAGGCATGGAGATAACTGTTCCCTAAAAGCCTAAATATATTATTTGTCTCATTGACAACCGTAAACAGGTGTTAATTTACTAATTAACACATGACATCAAATCAGTCGAGCTGTTAACTAACGACATGCAGAGTTTGAAACTTGTTTCAGTAGAACGTTCGGCAATGAAGATGAATGGGAAAACGCTAGAAATTGCTAAATATTAAACACAACTTTAGAAGTTGCCAGATAAAAAAAACATAAACTCTACAGTGTTTCTGTACACAGGATGTTCGACGGTTAAAATGAACCTTGATTTGTGTCGCACAGGTATTTATAAAAGTCAGGAATGCGCTGCCGACCTTCGCACTCATCAGAACCTTCCATATTGAAGTTTCCTGCAAGGATTGTAGAATTTGTTCTGCTGGTTTCACCTGTCAGAAATTCAATTTAAATATTACAGAACAGCCAGGCTAACTTCATCAGTGTGGGCATTCGAGGGACCCAGATTGCGCACCGAATCACCGATTAGATTCTAATACAATCACATTTGTATTGTAATGTATTTACAGATTTCTATAGCCAGATGAATGACTGTGCATCCTTGTTAAACAAGGTTTGTATCGGGATCTATAACCCGGTGAATCCACGGGAAACATGAGGCCGTCGTAAACGACAAATTTATTGGCACTTGAGCAAGGGTCACTGCTGCTATACGGTCGCTGGAGAAACACTCGGGCATAAAATCGACGATGTTGGAAATGACCATGTTTTATGACGCTATGAAGCAGCTCGTGTACGCTGTGACGATAGCGCTACAAAATCTGGAGATTTATTCAATAGGATTATTCAACAGCATAAAACCATGTTCCGTATCGTGTTCGTATTCTCATTTTTACGTAGTTGTATGATGTATATTTTGTTAATCTTATGCTACTTCTGCTACTTCTGATGCAACTACTACTGCCGCTCTTGTTACTAATACTATGCAACTACTACTACATTAACAGCAATTACTACTAAAACAGCCGCTACTAATACTGCTTGCCTGTACCATCAACACCATTACCACAACTGCTGCTACAACTACCCCTCACCTCATCACACCGTGGCACCCCAACAACCACCACAAAATCTACTATTACATGCTTTTCAGTTATGTAATTTTAATTGAAAAGTTATTGGCTAGTGTTATTAGCACCTCTTCAAATTGAACTACGCAGAGGGGATCCGACGAAAGAACATAAATGGTTTTCGAATGATTACAGAAAAACGAATTGAAAGTTAAAAAGCTCATATCATCGGTCACTAGTTAAGTCATTCTTGAGCTGAACCGATCGCAACGAAGTCTCTGCTGTTGACCTTCTGGATGTGAATTATTGTATATATTGGATGATAAGGAGACAGAGCATAGATACATCTGCTGATGAAAACAGAGATCGCTTGCAAGGTAAAACCAAAGCACTCTCTGCCTCACGAAACGAGCGATTTATCAAAAATCTTTAATAGTTTCTCCAACGTCTTTCTGCTGGTCTTAGTTGCCGAACGTTCTACTGAAACAAGTTTCAGACTGCACATACCGTAAATTAACAGCTGAACTGACTTAATTGATGCAATGTGTTAATTAGTAAATTAACACCTGTTTAGGGTTGTCATGGAGACAGGTGTGATAAGAAGGTTGGCACTAGAGGGAGTGTTGATCAACGATGACTTCGTATTAGTGCGTTAAGGTCTCTGACCGGAGACTCGTTTATCCGTCGACGAAGCTTAAGTCAGTCTTAAGCTTAAGAGAATCTATGATGAAAAAGCAATCGTCAACGGTGCTCAAGGTTTCACCATGGACACACACACACGCGCAATCTCATACTTACACACCCACATACGAAACACACACACACACACACACACGTCTCTAATACACATCCGATAACACAAAACTCACACATCCACACATACGTCCACACACACAATGATAAAAATAGCATTTTTCATTTTCCGAGAACGGTCTCTAAATCTTGAGATATTTATCACACACACACATCAACACAAATATTACTGTCATATACACAGATACACACAATAAGCACGCACATACTCGCACAAATACGCACGCGCACACACACAGACAAACACTAACACACTAGGAACAAGCAGATATACATAATAGTTATATAAAATTCATTTGTTGAGAACGTTATCCAAGGAAACCGCATTATAGGTCTTAATGTCTTATAACATACATATATATAAGCACGCACAGACGCATATTATATATATATATATATATATATAAGGTAATGATCAACTTATGTCCTCCAGAAAAGGCTCGAGACGGAAACTCTGGGATATGAAATTTTTACGAAACATTCCTCTAAGAATTTCCAGCTAAAAGGCGCTGAGAACGCAATTAACCTTAAAATCCGAAATTTTTGCATTCTTAGTTTAGAATTGCCAAGACTGCTGATGTTTCACATAATCCAGGCAGCCGTTTCCAGCACGTCAGACGATGGCAGGGCTGATTTAATAAGACAATAGGGCCTACGAATTTAATATAAAATCAGATGTCTTTGCTATGCGTCTTTATTACGATCTATGGAAGAACACTTCAAGCCAAAGCAAGTCAAGGTTAATGATCGACACGACGAATCGTCTGGATTTGAATTACGATGTTTTGACATTTAAGATTCTCCGACATTTGCTATTGGATAGGTCTATAATGTATAATTTTGAGGTGATTAGCCTGGGGAATTATGTGCTAGCCTGGAGGGATTTTTTCCGAGGGATTATGCTTAAGATGGATCATATCCTTCTTCCGCTTAATTGCTTATTAGAAAGCAATGTATATAAGTCATCTATACTTAGATCTTTTACTGAGCGGCACAAGACGATCTGGTCGTTACTCCGCCACGTAATGCCGCAATGCAACACGATAACTTCGCTGTGGTTGACAGGTCGGTTTGTGCTCTACCATGTGAACTTTCTGCGCTTCTATTTCGAAGGCCACTCCATTAATTTTGATCGTGGTTTTGTATTGGGAATTCTGGAGAACCTCTAAGAGAGTTTTCTGAATCGATAAATTATAGTGTGCACTATAAAAATAATAACAGGCGCAAGAAATAAATGTTTAATCAAAATGTTGGATAATTCACGTGTCTGCCACTTCTGTTTTGTGTTTCAGTAAAAATTTCTTCGTTTCATTATTCAAAGAGTTAAGTTCGGTTATTAGAATATGAGAGACAGAGATAGGCCTACGTATACATGTCAGGGTCAAGACGAGGTCATGAAAAGCACAGCTCAAAACAATGAGTCATGAATAGTAATTTTAAAGATCGACTCGATGTTTGTTTCCGTTTAACGACGTCATGTCATTACAAAGTCGATGAGCATTGCCCTCCTCTTTCCTCAAGGGTTGGGACTAACACTACCAGAGTTCGGACCAGGGCGGATTTGGTGGCAAGGAGTCGGCGATTAAGGTCTTTATAGGCGAACGATTCCAAAAAGAGAGGTGTAGCAGATGAAGGCACGTAATCCAACAATTTATTGTCCTCAACCCTAGTTCCAACCGTCAGCAACTAATAGAAGAGCGCAACAGTCGATAATTATATTGCAGGACGATAATCAATTCTGTAATGCATCAGAAGACGACGAAAGACACGTGATCTGGGTTTCAAAGGTAGGCATGCTATTATAAAGGCAAAATATATGTTGAAACTATAAATTAAACTTGCGTCGAGTACTTTTCCGGTTTCTTATGCAGGCTATGCCTCCCTCTTTCTTTTCGGAAGGAGCTGGTCTCTCGTATACCTCTGCCGCCTGTGGCAAGCGCCGTAAGACTTTCCTGTTCTCCGCTTAGCTTTGTCGTGAGCACCTCTGATTACGAGTGACGCTATATAAGTTTTCAGCTAAAATTACAATTACAAGAACTAAGAATTCTTCAGGTAGGCCTAACTAATTCTTCAAGTACGCCTGAAGTTCAGGCAACAAAAGTTCACCTGAATGGTTCCGGATTTTCATACCTGAACTTTTCTAAAAGTTGAGCATTGTGTAATGAATAACATTCTAATTACAAGTTTAAGCACATTCTTTTGAGGCACGAAACGCGTCGTACAGACGAGTCTAGTGATATCGAATAGTTTGTTAGAGGATAAATGAGTCAGACGATGACTAAGTAGCGCAAGATAACTCTACCAATTGATGGTCCCAAAAGGTCATGAATGCGCGCCAGTCACATTGGGGAACCGTGACGTCGACGGTCCACAGGGTTGAGCATTGCTGTCAGAAACATTTGTCAGTTCCCTAGCTGTCAACGATCTGACATAAATAATACTACATACACTATAATTATGAATGTTGCAGTGAACTTATTCACTGTCGAATATGAGCACGTCAAGCAAACCTTTGCTCATCGTTTTGTGGCACACACCAAGAAGTCCTTCACAAGGGAGAATTTATATGACAGCCCTGTCTATGACGAGTAAAGAATTTGCGCATGCGCAACCTTCGGTGCATTGGCACTGTTAAAGTCAATAATGTTAAAAACACCTATTTTTATGTGTTCAGGTCAGGGTCAGGGTTAGTGTCGTGCTTAGACATAATAATGCGATGAACTGTCGCCCACATAAGTAACGTTTTATCACTATTGCGCGTTTAGAGGCAGAAAAAGCGACACTCTTATTACATAAACCACAAATAGACCCGTTAACCAAGCTAAAACCATGTACTCAGTGAACTGGTTGCTTTAACAGACCAGAACGAAACTTAAATAGAACGCTTCCTAAGTTTTCAATGATAATCCTCTTCTTGCTGTAGGCCTATTTTCCAAATTTTTGCTGACCATTTCATAGGCTTAGCGACATTTACTGACAATTGTTCTTAAATCGCCAGCGACGATTGCGCTTAAAGTAGCGTTTAAGATCAAGTATAAACGATGTAATTGTTTTAAATGAGGAAAATAAAATAACTCGTATTGAGGCTTTCCACTTTTTCCTTCTCAGCGGTAGACGCCATTCGTGAATGCAATGAAACTACAATGACCGGATGACGCATAAAATTTATACGTCATCATCCATTCTTTCATCCATTCAATTCTTCGTCTGTCCGTTGACTGTCGAATATGCGTCAGGATAACAAACAACAGGGAATGTAATTCGTACAGTCTCCATTCGTTAAGGCGAATATGACGTCATAATTTTTTGGTTTTGGTGTTGCATTGGTTGTGAAATATCGTTTGTGCTTCAGATGATGAAGTCATCGTATGCTCAGACGGGAACGACGTCATTGTTGAGTCTACGCATAGACATGTATGTATGTAGAGTCGTCTACGTATGAGGTCAGCGGAGAAGTGCTCATGCGTCGCTATAATCAGGCGGATATGAAACTGTGCCAGAATAAGAATATCAGGCAGATATATTAATAGACGAGCGAATTGGCATCGACGGTGAGTCCCAGGAGGGAGATGAAGACATCTGGCGCTGACCAAGCAGTTGCTCAATACAAACGACGTTCAAGGCCGATCCATTGATATCTGGACAAAGGAACGGATGGACGAAGGACGAAAGGACGAAAGGATGGGTAGACGAAAATAATGACAGATGGACGAAGGGACAGATGGGCGAACGGACGGGAGGACGAAAGGACAGATGGACGAAAGGACAGATGGACGAAAGGACAGATGGACGAAAGGACAGATGGACGAAAGGACAGATGGACGAAAGGACAGATGGACGAAAGGACAGATGGACGAAAGGACAGATGGACGAAAGGACAGATGGACGAAAGGACAGATGGACGAAAGGACAGATGGACGAAAGGACGGACATACCGATGGGTAAAAGGTTGGATGGATGAGTGGAAGGACAGATTGATAGAGGGAGAAACGTTCGGACTCGCAGAAGAATGTAGAGGCATAAATAGAAACAAGAGTTGTTTGTGATGCAAGTTACTGTGCTGTTGGTGATGACACGCAATGGAGCATGCAGAGCAACCATCAATCATCACTTTCTATAGAGAAAGAGAATTATTCCATGGATAGGAGCCAAAAGACGGACCGTGAACGTATAGAAGGACGAAAGAACGGACAGATGAAGAGGCGGACGGACAAACAAACGGACAGAGACACTAACGACCGGGCGAACAACGGACGCCTGCTTCGTAGAAGATGAAAGAGAAGAGAGAACGGTTTCTGACAGGACTTAATTGGCCACTTAGTCAAGAGGCGAAAGAAAAGATGGCGAAAGGGGAGGGGAGGAGCAAGCGGACAACCATCGTCCGCCACATTCTGCCACTTCCAGTAGACAGCGATAAATGAATAAGCAGTGTTTACAACGGTCTATCCATCTGACCTATGAACCAGAGAAAACTGACTTTTCAATGATTCATTGGTTGTACAGTATAGCCAGGTGGGTTTATATATATATATAGTTATATATATATGTGTGTGTGTGTAATAAGATAAGATGTATACAAGGTAGTGAGGAGCTCATTAACTTCTGAGAACTTACTCATTACTATTCAATAAACTAGGAAATTGGTAGTAAAGTATAAACTAGGAAATTGGTACTTCAGTAAAGGAAGCTCCCACATAGATCTGTAATGCAATGGGGTCAAGGACATTTCCACGGATATCGCCTCCAAATTTCTCAGCGGACATTTCCACCAGAAAAATTCACTCCGGACATTCCCCCTTTTGAATTCCGGCTTACATAGAAGTTTGATTTATAAAGAGGCTATGGTAAAATAGAAGCTGGCTTGATGAAAAGAATTCCGGCTTACATAGAAGTTTGATTTATAAAAAGGCTATGGTAAAATAGAAGCTGGATTGATGAAAAATTCCGGCTTACATAGAAGTTTGATTTATAAAAAGGCTATGGTAAAATAGAAGCTGGATTGATGAAAAATTCTTTGCTTAAGCATAAGTTGGATTGGTGACAGTCACATGTATCATGAACATTAGTAGACCTGCATGCGGCGTATACTGGGTAAGTTATCAAAGCGATGAATGTCTGGGGAATTGTCAATATAATATAGGACAATGACGTATCTGGGGTAACATCCGTGGAATATCGGGGGAGATATCCTGGAAAATGTTGAGGGTGGATATGTCAGGATACGAATTAACTTTAGTGCAATTGAACACTTGCAAATCAAGCCCTAAGAAATATATTTGTCTGCGCAGTCTCTCAGTCAGAAGTGCATATCATAATATGTTATACTTATATGGTCCCGCATATATATATATATATATATATATATATATATATATATATATATATATATATTATACGCATTTTAGGTGTGAATAAAAATTGAATATAGAATTTTTAATCACCATCAGTTTAACGTTCACAGGAAACGTAAACAGAAACGTAAGATTGGATATGAAATGTTAACTCACAGGTAATCATGCTGGCTCTATAATTAAGCATTTCTTAACAAACATTAACGCATATTTGTATCTGTGTGTGTGTGTGTGTGTGTGTGTGTGCATGCTTGTGTATAAATT